>UXSR01005341.1:0-29048 GCA_900604375.1 Mesocestoides corti | reverse complement strand
ATATCCTGTCCTGTTGTATTGGTCTTCTAATTTGGGTCGAGTATTCTACACTGTCAGCACTGTAGGGGTAAATATCTAAATCGCCAGCTTTTTTAGCAATTAATACTTTGTTTCACTGCACTTCCATATTCACTGTCTTTCATTTCTGGTACTATTTACATGATATTTGCAACAGCGTAAAAACTTATAAGGAGCGTGAATTTTCAACAATGTTATAGTCGAAGACGAATGGAGCTGACTATTATTCACATCTCGTAGATTTAATAAGGAATTACTTGTATGTATCTGTTCAGATATTTGCCGATGACAGCTTTACATAAAATCAGTGGGAAAAATGTTGCCTAAACGTTTAATATATTTTAGACCTCACTCCCAGTGATCATTGGTATAGAGTTTGCATATTTCATCATCAATTTTTATTCTTGAGGTTTTCTTATAAAGAAACCAACATGGTCCTTATGTAAAGTTTAAACGGCTTTCCTATCATCAAAATTAGCCTCTGGATTTGGTTGTACCTATCATAGCAATAATATTATTTTCTTCCCCAAAATCTATAAAGCGATGTCAATGATTCAACAAGGCGCAAATAAAACAACCCACTTTACACATATTCCGACCCGTAATAGACTCCAACAAATAGTTTTCTGTGCCTGTCTACTAAGAGCAAAGACTATAGGGGAAAGTATATATAATATGTGGTGTGGGTTAATTGAAATAAGATTGTGATATTAAGGGTTTTTATGCTAAGATTGGGTAAAATAATTACGGATTTTGCCAAAGACAGCAGGACGATTATATGGAAATTGAATTTTCATTTAACGGATTTTTTGAATACTCTTGAAACCCAAAGTCTAATTTACGCTCACTTTGACAGTAAGTGGCGCTGCTGTCGTGGAGATAATAATTTCTTTTTATCAGCAAGCAAGTCAAGCCTCAAAAGAATTGAAAGGAGCTCATTTAGGCAGAACTTTCCGGTAGGATGTATCTTTTTGCGCCAAACACAACAAGGGTGGCTCGAAAGGCCCTACATGTATCATCAAAGATGTAGATGGGTGTTTAAAAACGATGGACACATTTAATAAATACACTAGATTAGGGTCTTTGAACCTTGGTTGAGTTGTTAAATTGAGCAACTTGGAAGTATTAGGCCACACAATGCGTGTTTAACTAATGGAACTGAAGAAAGGAGCGCGACAGTTGTAATACTACGGCTTTTAACAGTGGAATGCTAACATTTGGAATATTACATGGAAAGTTGGCATTTGTTTATGCATGGTAAAGGGTCCACAAAGTATAGAACTATAAACGTATAGTAAAAAGGCTGGAAGCGGAAACGTCCGTAGAATCCTGCTCTAAAGTTTACCTTAAGGTGTTTGACACCTGTGACTCACTTATTTTTCGTTGACCCCCGTTAGCAATGAATACTAAGATTAACAAGAGCTTTGTAAATACGCCCACACACATCCACAATGACACATCACGTCTAGTGGGTGAATAAAAAAACGATAGTTACCTATTCACGGCACCCTCTCGCTCTCTCTTCTTTGGCCTTCGATTCTGTAGATGCCAAATGACCAGGGCTGTAAAATAGCTAATAAAAATGTACAAGAACCCAAATGGATGAATGTTTGATCTGTCCCCTGAGTATCGTGTATACTGGGCCGCAACAGTTCATGATATCAGCCTCCTCTTTTCCGTTCTTGTTTAAAAACTCAACCACAAATCAATAGATAAAAATTTATTTTAGACGGTGAACTAAAGAAGAAATGCAAGCAATTATCCTTCAAAGGGACTCATTTTCAGGAGATTCATCGTAACGCTATCTTTAAAATGTAAGAGCCTGCACACAAAGCTCTTCACTAGTTAAACCGACATCTGAGTAACGAGTTAGAATTAGTCTCAATTATATGGGGTCATAATGGTTCTCAGTAACAAGGTTTGTAAACTTACCTATATTTTTTATTCCTATTTATGAATTTTCCCATCATTTTCAAAGGTATGACTGCTTGTATTATGGTTGGCACGCTCGGCATTTCAGGCCACTTCGTTGATTTTATTTCATTTATATAAGGATTTCCTTCCATAAAATCTAGGAGATTCAAGCAAAACAGTTGTTGTACCGAATATATGGTCAACTAGCTGGAATAGAACCAAAAGGCAACCGCTCCAAAACCGAGTCTCTCACTTGCCACTTAAATTTACGCAATAAATGTGTATAAGTCATACTAGTAATATAATATGCACACCCAGACAGTTGTAACGAAATGTGAGCGCGTGCTCTTCATATGTATTTAACTACTCTCCTTCTATTTCTTCAATTTAAACTTAAATCTCAGAATTCTTGCAGTTATACTCTTTTGTGCAAGCGAAAAACGACGTTTAGTGAGGGATTTTGTAGGCCTGAACATTTAAGCCGCCACTATTAAACGTTCACGGTGTTTTGATTCACTGAATGCCGTGGATTCATTAGTAGGAATTCCTTGAATTACTGAGACCACAAGCGAGTGTGTGCGTGACTGCACCCGTTCTGGCTAAAACGAAACTGCCAAACGGTGGTCCGGTTGCTTAACGTGCCTTTTACCTTTAGTGCGTGGGTAGCGTGGAGCTGATTTGCAAGACACCGCCTTGAGACCGCTTGTGTGTGTGCGTATCCAACCGCCTGTTCGTTCGCGTGCACACATTCAGGTTTTGGGAGAGTTGCTCGCACGGAGCTCAAGTAATGCGAGCCTGTGCAACTCACTCGGCGTCTGCTGTCTGTATGGTTTAAACTTCGACTGACGCCCCGGTAAATGCTGTTTCACTTTTTTAGACTCTTAAACTGATCTCAATTTCTGACCGTCGGTGAAGGTTAAACCCAACAGCTTGTTACAAGGGTATGTGGTATCCCTCCAATTTGCGAAAACTTCAGTTTTTTTGTTTATGGCCATTTTGTGTACCTCCATGAGAAATATTTTTTCAGATGATATCGATACCTCGTTTTTAAAACTAAGAGCCTGATGAAAATAAAGACGGGTGTAACCTTCCACAGAACCGAATCTTGGTTAGACTGATTAGGAAGGTTGTCTTCATTGGACAAGTACTTATTTGTTTATCGAAACACCATTGTGCAAGTTATTTGTGCAATGTGACTTTGAAAAATATCGGGCAATTGCCAGATTTATCTGCAGCTCATGTTGTTTTTCTTTTACGAAAGCCAGGCGTTTAAAATGCAGTTACCCATTAATTCGTAAACCAACAAATTGAGTAGGGCATTTGTTGATCTATATTTGATGATATACTATAATTTACGCTTGAATGATTTCTTTTCGCAAACGTCAAAACAAATGCACAATATTTTGTTGGTATGATAAAAATGGCTTGCATTTATAGAGAGATTCAGATTTATTGGATTACGATTAGTAAAACATAAAACTTCACCGATTAACCTTGGTCTTGTCAAAATAGGAAACGCGTGGAAAGTAGGGGCATGTCACGCCTTTCAGACCAGCAAAATTCTACCCGCTTAAAGTGTTGACTAGATGAGAAAATAAATGGGCGACAAAAGAGGCAAACATTGACATTTGCCAAGGAATGTTATTTCATTCCGTCAAGGGTCCTTTCATTGTCCCCTTAATTGTTGTGATATAGACTATATTCAGTCAGAAATGCATCCACAGTATACAAGTTGATGCGGTCAAAAACCAGAACACTGACATTCCCATTATTTCCTAACTGACCTTGTCTTTCTCCTCATGTGAAAAACAACCGATCAAAACAACTTTATAGAGAAGTGTCTGATGTTAGGTATTATGAGAAAAGAATGCTCACAGCATGCATACCCTAGTTTTAAGAAATTGTGAAACGCAGTTTTATTAAGCGAATTTGCAAATTTCTTTGTTAATATCTAGTTTTCTCTGTATAGGCAATTCGATAGTTCAAGCATGACTAAATTGTAGTGAAATCGATGTTCGAAATCCATCAATTTAGAAGACAATTGCTTTGCTGGGCAATATTTTGTCCATGGATTTGAATAAACCGATTCAACGCACGGAGCATTAATTGGATTTGAGGGCAAGAAATTCATGTAATCATTTCAGAACCCTCGATTAAGTGACGGCAATCCATTTCACCAAGCGTGGAAGACCCCTAACTAATAATTTTTTTTTCAAACTTTGAACTTTACCGAAAGAAGGCTCAAAGCAAACGAGTTTTACTTGAAACTAAAACGGTCTTTACGTACGCGGGAAATAACAAGAATCCTAAAATTTCACGTTCATACATGTCATTTTTCCACAAGAAGAAGACATGGTCTTATCTGCTATAAATCCTAAGTTTACTATTTTGTGCTGCTTACTTTACTTCACCCCTTTTCAGAACAAAATGAGTAATCAATTAGCCAACTTGGGACCAAACGGGATTCGTTATAATCAAATTTGCTGTTGCCCGACGATTTGCGAAAGTCTTGATTATTCAGCTGCCTTCGCTTACGACATTTGTAAGTTGATTTTGGAGATATAGTATTAAAGTCCTGCGGTTTAAAATTTTAATACATTGATGAATATTAAAGTCCTATAAAGAATTCTTTCGTGTGTCAAACACAAAGTGAGAGAAGGAAGAGGTGAAGGATGGCACTTCCGTTTTCCAAGTCCCTCGGCATACCTGTGCTGTGACATGTGTGATGGGATATTTTATTAAGAATTTGCAGGCCTGGGAACCAATGGAGCACAAACATGGGGTGTCGAGTTTTTAAGAAGTAGGTTCATGGAGAATCACAACGGCTAAACTTAAAAACTATCCTAACAAAAGTAGTCTGGACGATCCAGAGAGAGCTTAAGGGCATCCAACGTCCACCCGTTCTCTGTTGGACAGCCTTTGCAGTTGCGGCAATCATATTTATTCTCCACTTTCTTTTCCAAACCTTTTATGGGATGCAGCTATTAGTAAACCAACTAAAATTAGGCAAGAAAATTAGAGCAACACCAGTAGAGTTTTCTCATTCGGTCGTTTTGATACTTTTATCTATACCAGTACCCCAAAACCTGGATTTAGTGGTACTGCTGCAGTACCCGAAAGAGTGCAAGTGGACTCAGGCCTTCTACATGCAAGACTTTTTACGTGTCTACTAAAAGTAGGCTCTCAACCTCTCCATTTAGCCTTTTATGGACATTTCAGTCATGCGATATGACAAAATAACCTTATTGCTAAGATAAACTCGAATAAACTTAGTTCAGTCGAATACATCCAATAAAATACTTAACTCACGCACAAATATTTTTAGAATATAGGATGCATGAATGTGAATAATCGACGAGTAATCTACTATGGACCTACTAGTTATCGGAAGCAAAGAAAGACCCCTAATTGCCAAGCTCGATGGCAACCATCAGGCATTTATTTACGGACTAAAATCCTTTTCCATCACCAGCCACCGACCTAGCAAGTCACCATTCTAATGGCACTACACACTTTTGGAGTAAGGTACACTGTCTTGAACATATGTCAAGTTATGCCCACCCCTGCCACGCCCGCCATCCTTGTCCAATTTACGCTTACAGTTATTTGGCTTCCCCATTCTATACGTGTGTTGATTTCACATCTTCAAATAGTTAAGGCTCCCAAGTTTACATCAAAATCAAAAAGTCCTTCCCGTTTTATTATCTGACGTCTCCTCTTCCAGTTTATATATTTTCCCTGGCATTTACAATTTTTTAACATGTTTACCTAATTACCGGCATGGTTACATTCTGTCTTGTTTCCCGAGGAACCTTGAAATTGACAAGATGAACAAAACCAAATATGCTCGAATTTCGGACAACTACTCCTAGGAAAGAGTTTGCATGAGTTTGCGACGTAAAGCGATTAAAAAGTTAATTCTTCGCAAGTAACTCCTGGCCCATTTATTATCCTAGCAATTAGGGTGTTTCATATATTGCAAAAATTACTTGATGCTTTATGTGACTATGGAATTTCAGTTATCACGTCTACTTGATTGTTTTAGTAAGAGGGAAGAGTTTATTCATAGTACTACATGGTTTTGCAGGTTGATTTTTGAGCTAAACTAAAAGAATGACATTATTTAGGCTGATGTCGAGCCCATACCACAGACAATGGGACAGCCTGGTTCCGATTGCCAGTGGAACTTTGGCATTCCCTGAGCAACATCTAGATACATTTGTACCAGTTTTCCTGAACAATCTAAGGTTTCAATTGCAGCTTTTGAATCGCAACAATATTTCCACCCTATTACCATCTAATTGGGTGGAGTTCATACATGGCATAGGTTTCGTACAGAGTTGCAACAGTGACAGGTAACACGAAATACTGAGGTTACAAGATAGATTGGGGTAGACTTTCCCCAGAGAACCAAGACGACTCCCATCCAGCATGTGAAGTGTTACGTGACGTTGAGAAATTACAGTGTCCGAACACCGAGAAGGTCACAACACCGAGTCGAGGTTATACGCGGCGGTATCTGAGTTCTTGTCGAAACTATTGCGGACAGATTTAAATTCAAACCCTATCCAGAGTCACTTCAGATCTACCTTTTTTGATAGGGTAATTTCTGGTAGTTTAGTGTTGTGAATCCAGGACTGAACACTTTTAAATAGAAGAAAAATAAACGACTTAAGTGGTGTTTACCTCTGTGGACTGCAACTCAATAGGCAGGTGGATATACTTGTGCATAAATATTTGTATTTGAAAATAGGTAAACATAAACTGTGCCGAAGAGGTGCCACTCAACTAACTTTTATGCCCATTACGCATAAAATTTTATTCGAGTAAATGTTTGGGGCTTTCTTATAACTACTAACAATTGAAGTTTGCCCAGCTGAGGTAGTTATCTATAACGTGTAGTTGTGCAGTGAGTAGATCATTTAAGTTGGTTGCCCTAGTTCTGTGGACGTTGATGTGATGGGTGAATTAAAACAGTCAGTTATTTATGTTTTAAACTCATTATAAATGCGGCACAAATGCTCTTATTTGAACAGAGGAAGGCTCCACTCGCCTGAACAATTTTGTTCCTGTGCCCAGAGTGAGAGTGCTTCGTTGAACTACAACGGGCATGTGGAACAGGAACCCACAGAATTATGTACTGGAATGGCCAGTTCGTGGCATAGGCTGCACTTGTGGCGAGATCTCATGAAACGC
The DNA here is from genome assembly GCA_900604375.1 of Mesocestoides corti. Classification (NCBI taxonomy): domain Eukaryota; kingdom Metazoa; phylum Platyhelminthes; class Cestoda; order Cyclophyllidea; family Mesocestoididae; genus Mesocestoides; species Mesocestoides corti. Next base: position 21,920 of record UXSR01005341.1, on the reverse strand, counting down.
TCAAAATACATTAAGACATCGTAATAGAAATACTCAGCACGCTTCGAATAGTGGATGATATGGACATTTAATGGATTCTACATACTTAGTAGTTTCTCTAATCCATGACGGAGGCCTTCCATAGACCAATAAACAATCATTTTAGCTCCCTAAACTGGAAATATTGATCTGGGATGATCATGTAATATCGAGAAAGACTGCGCTATCTCGTAGCTTCGTTTGATCTTGTATTTCACCACAAGGAAGAGAGCTTAAATTCGTTAATCATCCACATCGTCTTTGCTGGGGACACAGTACATATAGGAACGAACTTCATTGTATTACTGGTGTATCCTAATTTCCCCACCCACACCTCAACGCAGGTGATAGCGCTCACGCCTAATCCGAGGGGGAATGAGTCGGTGCCCACTTTTAATTTGAGTCATCGTGCTTACACAGCTATATGACACTTATTATATGTGTGTCCAGGGCAAAACTGCATGAGCAATCCGCAGTGTACTGTTACTGGACCTTTACTGTTCCTGAGCAGTCGAGTTTAATGGGCCTGGCAGTTAATGTACTGTCTCTTGACTGATTAAATAGCGGGGGAATACGGTTGCGACCACGGTCCAATTTCTTTTCCGAGAAAAACTCGGATGATCTGGCATCGTCTGGGTTATAAAGGGTCGGCGGAGGAATCGCAATCCCCTTTAATTTAAATATAGGGTCACCAATATAAGCCTAGACTCCCACCTACTCAGTAGAAATTTTAGTTCAGGTGTTTAGCGGATTAAGGTTATTGGATTTGAACTACCTTCATTGTTTCTTATAAGCAAAAGAGGTAAGCGTCTGAATTTCATTCCGCTGACATTATTGTTTTTGTTACTGATGGTAGTGACTAATGCCTTTGGTCTCTGAATATGCGGATATGAAGTTAAAACAAAGGCAGTAAGCAAGGTGCGTAATTGACTGAGAACTGTAACTGCAAACTAACGGTTTTGTTCTTTATCAGCTGAAAGTTTTTGTGCTTAAACCAATTATCCGATTATTACGAGTCTTCTTAAACCAAAATTATGCAGTTTGAATAAAAATACTTTTGACTCGCTCCAGGATCTACAAATCTTATTTTTAATTATCGTTTATCTTATTGTAGAAAAATTTTATATTGCGCGAGTACTTTAATAGTACCTTGGTTCTACGATAGATTCCCTATTATTCGAAAAGGAGATTTTGACATTTATCTAGCACCATGTCTAGGGAGCCACTCTGCGCCAAATAATGGCAAATAACGATGTTGATTAATTACAGTCAGTAAATAATTGTGAGGGTAACTTCTGCTAATTGCAATAGGCCGGGTTCGATCTAAATTAAGATTGGACGGCCATTTTGGTAGCTTGCTTACTCAAATTCATTCACTCAATAAATGGTACTAAAATTTTATTACTAATAGGAACATTAATCGGATTTACATCTTTTGAATAAGCAACTCAAAACGGCAATAAAATCTAAAAAGAGATGGCGAAGCCGGTGTGTGTTAAATTTGCTTCAGCAGTTTCAAGCTCGAACTTTCAATTAATGAAGACTCTTCTACCAGAACGACACGTTTCAAGAGGTTAAATGGGGGAATAATATTGACAAGCAAAAGAACACATTGTGTCACGCTGTTACAATCCTACAAAAGTGCAAGATGAGTTCTAATCAACGGCGGCCACAGCCGCACAATTAAACAAATGACTGCAGAGTTAAAGGTTGTTTGTGGAAAGCAGAGGGGTATTATAGAGCTTAAAATTGCCATGCAATCACGAATTTGGGTTGCATGCACTTGTCACGATTAATCTATAGATAATATACTTCCAATTGCAGGATAATTCTTGTTTAGCACTGAAACACATCTGATATAAAAGAACCGTATTTGTGTTCCAACTGATAGGTTTAGTTACTTTTCTCTTCTTTCAGCTTTATCAAGCATTGGTTGTTCTCTCCATTCTAGTTGACAGACTCCCATATACTGCAGCTTTTAACGATAACGACAGCCGTATTGAAACCGATTTCTCCCCCCAGTTCATACCGATGTTTGTGGATAAACAACCACCTGATTGTGAAGTCAGCTGCGTCACTGAAGGACATCCAACGAACCTATGGACACCAGGTGGACCAACCAGAGCAGTATACTCGACCAGAATTGACATGCCGACTGCCAATGATGGCCTTAGCCTTCCGATCTCGCCATCCAACTCAACCACCACTCACGGCTACCTCACTACCATTCTAGATGACTGTTCGTCTTCTGGTCCAGGGTTTCTTGAAGAAGACCTATGGCAAGAGCAACTCCCGGGTATTTCTAACCTGGTCCAGAAACCCAATGTTGGTTTTAAGGTAGCAGTGTTGAATATTTTGTCCATCATATATTAATTTATAAGTTTGCCAAAATAAGCAACCACACCCAGGAATCGGAAAGCATAAACAGACGGCAGTTAAAAAAGCACTTTTATTAAAAGTTTCATTAGGAAGCCTGCTCCCAAAACACCTAAATAAAACGATTTGGAATTGAAATTGAATTCCAAACTGAATCTTTGCAGAACTTGGTGATATCAGCATAAATTCTAAGGTTAACTGTAGATCAACACTCTTAAAGCAATTAAAGACGTTTTCTTAGAAATGTGATAAAATATCTTTACCAAAGCTTACACTACATTTATTAAGATTAGGAGAAAATGAACTTGGGAATGCGTTAGACATTATAGTGTAGCACTAAAACAATTCATTACCAAGCTAACTTACTTCAATCATGCAATGCAGTGCGTGCAAATTTGCACCTTTCTGACACTGCGTTAACGAAGTCTACTCCAGGAATTAATTTGAATACGTGCAAAGCTAATTGTGTCAAAATCGAAATTTCCGTGTTTAGAAAGTATAAAACCACATCTACATGGTCCTAATGAAGTCGGATATCCTGCACATTGTTAGCGGGAATTTAAAATTGCGGTATAGGTAAAACATGGTAAAAGGTTCCGTTATGTTTTCAACATTTTTGTAATGTTGATACCTTGTTCCATAAAGCCAAGTTCGTCACTCTCTTGAACGCCAAATTATGAGAGGTCACTGAAAAGTCGGGCCCACATTTTTGTCTACAATCAGGGCAGCGTCGCAGGCTACCATCTACTCTCAGCAACGACTTGGTGACTTGTGGAAAATGTGCAGTCACTCTAACTGAATAAGTCAAGTGTTTCACAATCCGAAGCAAAATTCGCCAGATTTGCGAGATTTGATGTCTACATCCCATATTTTCTTTGTACAATAAGTGTTCAAATTGGACCTTTGCAAAGTAGTCCTCTCATAGTCAATTTCTTATACAAAACGTCACGTTTATATTTTTCCAATTACATAACGCTTTATAAACACGGCCACAATAGTAATTGCGATGGTACTCTCACGAACTCCATTTCGATATCCAAGATCGAAAGCGTCAATGGCTGATAAAGGGTGGCTGATAAAATGCGTCGCAGTTGTTGAAATTTAAGGAATGACTGGAATGTTCCAGCCACGCAGCTGTGAAAGTCGCAATGCTCACTAACAATCTCCTATGTAATAATGACATTGATTAAATTTTTAAATATCAACCTAGTTTTTTTAATCATTTTCAATCAATTAAATGTTTGGCTTTTATGAACACCTGCTGATTTAGTACTGAAGCTTAAAAACAAAATACTTCACGTGCCAAAAAGACAATAAAAATGTCAAAATGTACACAAATAATTGGTTCAAATCCTGTCTTATAGCATTAAAAAGGTTAAGTCCAAATAAAGATAGTACGTTGAAATCATTCTTGTTATTCTTTCCCATTCAAAAAGACAAATAATTCAAGCATTCATATGTTTTTTAATGGGTAATAATTAATGTTGGGTTAAGAAGACTTCATCTGTCTGAATTTGATACTGCAAACTAGATTGTACATCAGGCGGAAAATTTAAAAATCCAAATACTTCTAAAATGATCTTATTTTTGAATGATTTAGAAAATGCAAGCTGCAGTTAAATAAAGTTCCTTTTCATGCATGCAAAACCGTTCATTTACCACTTGAATCTCATTCCATCTTGTTTCAACGTATTAGTGGCAGGAAATGAAGCAATGTCTCCGTTGAATACCAGTTAAAAACCCTAGTTAATCGAAAAGGCAATGATGCCTCATTTTATTACTTTTTCAGGTTTGTTTGCACCACGAAGCTTCAGGATCGGAGAGTGCATCAGAACCACCAAGCCCTCCCTCCATCTGCTCTGCAGTGTCTGCCTTTTCGCCGCAACCATTGCCAAACCCCTTTGCCTGTGTGTTGGAGGTGCTTCGCAAGACGCCTGGACGCCCAACTAACCAGATGAAAACGCGCAGTGATGCAATGCGATGGTCGAAAATTCGCCAGACCTTTGGGGATCGAGAGAGCCGTCGGAAAGAACGAAACAACGCTGCCTCGAGGAAGTCACGAGCTCTTCGCAAACGCCGTTTCCAGCAGATGTTGCACGAGACCGAGAGACTGACAGGCTCTAATGCTAAGCTCCGTGCTCTTCTAGAAGAGCTTAATTCCATTATGGCTGAGACCAAGGCCATTCTGGTTGAAAGGTTTGCAACGGTCGCCAATTCTGTAATGGCTACAGCAAAGTCCTTTGACACATAGTATCAAGAAACAGCATCTGCAATCAATTTTAAGTATTGTGCTTTTTTATCACCCTTTTTGTTTTTTTTGCTTGCATAGTTGTGAGCATTTCCACTGAAACGTGCCAAATAACAAGCGTTTGCGGAACCTTGAAGCCTTCGATCGGATACATGCGCTTTGAGTCAACATATGATTAAAGACGATATATATATATATATATATGTTGTCGTAAGAATACAGGTTAGCACAGTAAAGATTAAACTGTAAACGTATGCAACACATAGGAAGATTATAAGTCTATACCACTTTGATTTTTCCTAATCTCAGCTTTTCCAGAGTGCAGATTGAAAGAGGCACTCGGTAAGCATGAGAATTAAAACAACGGATATATCAAAAATAATATGGTAAATGTTCCAAACTATCACCTCGTCTGAGAGAAATTTTGTTCAATGCTCCAAACGTAAAATAAAATTTTTGGTACTGACTTTCAGTAACCTGTATTTAGGGTGAGATGTTCTACACCCCGTTACTTAATGAATGGCACATTGACATTTAGTTTTTTTGAATGAGCTTGGACGAGTTCTGTCTGTAGGCTCAGGTGACGTACACGAAACCGCCTTGCATCCATAAATTTAACAGTTAATACTCAGAAGTAGCTATCTCGAGGAAGAGCTCATTAAAGCTTAACAACACGTTTCTTGCAGTAAAGAGCAGTAGATATTTATTTTCCAGCATTAGACGATCGTTAACGGCTTCATCTATTATAGGTAGTATGAATCAGAGCCTTAGTCATAGATAACCTTACGTCGTTCCTTTGATTGAATTTAAACATGTGATACAAGGGTCGAATGGGTGAAGAGTTAAGGCCAGTTAATCGATTTAAATGTCAGTTTAAAATTTTCGTTTCCAAATAAATATAATCTTAATAATGGCCTTATCCCAGACAAAGAAGTTATAGTTTTTGACGTGAATTTCGCACCCATCTGGTGCATTCCCTTTAATTTTTTGGTCATGGATCTTGATTTGGGGTGAGGGGTCATGAGAAGACGTATGTGAAAGCAACGTTATATCTTTCTTGTTACTCAGTTTTCGAAAGACGGTCCACTCTAAAAATCTTACTTTGCAATGGAAGATAAACCATGACGTTCTGAGGTTGAGCATTTCGGTCTAAATCAGGGCCCTTTGCACAAATCTGAAAACAGTGTAGGGGAAAAGCTTATTAATTTAATAATTGAGAATTGGAATCAGTATCAACTTTTCCACTTCAAAATTGGATATTTGCAATGAGGACACTAATAACGTCTATATGGGGTGTGATAAAGGACGTTATTTTACACCTATCGCAACTCTTCATGCAGTGTGTTGACTAAATTCTCTAATTACCACTGTAGTTTTTTACCAGCCTTCTGAATAGGCGACCCTTCTTGTGTTTATGCCTAACTGCTTTACAGTGTACCAGCGTGCACGCACCCTTAGCATAATGCTTACGTACGGTTGTCAATTGAGCACTGCCATACACGCCCACGACCTGCAAGTATTCAAGAACAAACTCGATCAACACAAAGGCTTTAGCAATCCAGTAGACGGTCATGTCTCCAACATCGTTGGCCTCCTTATCCTTCTTAGGGTTGATTCAACCCGGAGGTGAATGTCCCAGTCCAACATCGGGGCTTCTGGTTAACTTTTCAGGACTAGCCCCAAAACTCCAAGATAAAAACACCAGGAATCGTTTTTCTATAATTGGCTCTACACGTGGTTAAACTGATATAGAAATAGCAAAATGGAATTGCACACAACAGTTTCATACATTAGCTGGTAATTTAACAATAACTATATCCACTTATTCATTTTTACGAGAATAGAAAAATACCATTTCCGTAGTACGTAACAAGAAGCCAACGTGGTAGATTGAGATAGAGAAAAAATTTTCATCCCTTAATTTAAACTGATAATTGCTAAATCATCCAATTTTGAGCAAAAACTGTCCTTTTAATGTTGAAATGTAGTGCTAACGCGATTTTGGACGATACGAATCAAAGAGCTTAGCACCGTGAAATGCACCCCAGAATATGGAATAGACGACTGAATAAAAGAGCTACTTTATAAGCTAAGTAGATTTGCATACCTTATATGGAAACCTGCCATCGCAAACTACGAATCACCGTAACATAAAATCAATAAATATTTTTTATAACAGAAAGGGCCGACGACCAGTAATACGGATCTTATGCCTACACATGTGAATCACACTGGATGTCTTTTGAAACCTTTCAGTCACGCTTACTCCCTCAAGAGAGTGCGCACCAAATTTCGAACGCCTCGGTTTGACTGATGTTAAGTGTTCTAGTTGTTGCCACATATAAGTCAATGAAACAAATGGCAGTTAACAAAATCTTCAATAGACGTCTAGTAAAACCATTACTGATATTTAAGTGAAGGTGAAGTTATTTTTAACACAACCGAAGTTCAGTCCAAGATAATAACTAGACATCATAAGAACAGCCATTTGGTTAATGGCTAGTGAAATCAATTCAAGAAATTCTAAGACAAGGATAGAGACAGGCTCGCAATTACGACATATCAAGCAGTTGGTTTGACATAAATGCAAGAAGTATTGGAATGGTAGAAAGCCAACTTTTTTATTTAAAGCTAACGTTTCAATCCCCAAAAACTAAGTAATTGCGTGGAGATAAACTACATCTAATATTAGCATAAGAACCAAGTTCAATCCCCACTGCACCCTTGACCGTCTTTGAGCTTTGATTCATGCAACAATTTGCACATTTTTACCATTAGCTCCAGTTTTGTTTCGATTTAACTTTCGATGGAATTTCGAACCCAAAAGCACATCCTTTTTTGTCCCAGTGGGTTAACTCAAATGTGGTTTGCTACAATCGCAACCATTAGATTCCTTTGTGAGTCACGTCCAGTGAATCCGAAATTCAACACCTAAGCAACTTCTGAGGCCCATGCAATCCAACCAAAAAAATAACTCCTTCCTATGATTAAGTCAGTTCTTGGCGACCGCAGTGCCGCTGCTCTGCGCCGAGACCTCCATCCGGGACCAAGACCAGCGCTTTCTTCGTAATTTGAATCACTCATTAGTGCACCATCAAGAGGAAAATGCACCATACAGGGATAAGTGTTTAGACTGCAAACAAAACGTTCAAAACCGTGAAAATTGGATTTATTTTAGTGGCAGTGACATCAGTCACTAAAAAGGTATCAGAAAACAGGCAGAAATGCGGTAGATTGCACGTCTTATCTGGCATATACAAATTAGTAAAAACTAGAGTTATATCCTGATGAGCTTAACATGGCAAAGTCCTCTTAGTTCCTTATCTGATCGTGGTCCATGCTCTGATTTCCCCGAAAGAGATTTTCACTGCATCCCCGAGACTGCTGTTGTAATGTTAAGTCCATCACTCAGCTCTTTTCTTTGATTGTATGAAATAAGGATAATTTATTCGTACACACTGTCAAACATCTTCTAATTACCCTACAGTTTGCTACAGATGGTGCAACTGCCGCCGTTAGGCTTCGACTAACTCACTTAACAGGGTGACAGGCGCCAGAGGCACACGACGCAGCAATTCAAACTCGCACACAGACGTGTCGTCACAATCGATTATCGCGCGTGCGCATTCTTGTGTGTGGGCTGGAAGTCGCCTTACGATTTTTTGGACCAAAAGCGGAGGTGCTCAGCTCGAGAGTACTACTGCGAAGGCAGAGAAGCTCGAAAAATTGCACTTCCTTAAGAGTCGTGTAGTTTTTTGACCGAAAATGTGATCTGTGATTGTTACTTGCTTCTGATTCTATAATCATACGTGTGAGATTTCCTCTGTTTACCATTTTCTTTGCCTCTCAGAAGGAGGTAAAATGGTCCCGTGTTCCAAAACAAGTATTTAAATTCCATTTACCCATTGGCTGATGAGATAAAGTTAACAAACTTGGAGGCTTCTCCTGATGAATCGTTTTATTTTAAGAATCGTTAAATGCTCGTTGTTGCTAAGGTTGAGACAGCTCAAGAGCACCCAAAGTTGTCTGGTTGAAACGTTTTAGCAGAATGTGCTCAAAAGTTTAAGATCGAATGTAGAAGAAAAGTATTGAGTTTTAGTGCTGAGGCAAAATGGCTGATTTCAGTGTTTGCTAATGTCCTCAGAAGCAAGCTTCTAAAATGTCTGTGCAGTTTGATCCGAAGATGCTGAAGGTAACTGCACAATAGATAAATCAAAGTTTTCTGTCGCATTTTCGTAACCTAAATGTTTGTTTGATCCATCTAACAAAATCTTGCAAGACATAGCCAGGCGTTTAATTCTTTACTCGTAAAATTTGATCATTGGGCTAAGCACGTTCATTTACCAAGATCAGGTACATGTTGAAGTTCAAGTAGTAATGTAAAAAAAAATTTCAATTATTAGGGAACCCTTTATCAATTTTTACAATACACGTGTGTAAGGAATGCGTCGTACGTCTGGTGGTAGCCCCAATTATGCCTAGTCCCAAACGCCCACTCAAGTCACCTACTAGGATAAAAGATGACCTAACCTTCATTACCCTTTCGTCTCATTCACTGGTAACTAAAGAATGGACTCTCACACGGCATACCGCTTGAACAAATTCCCTGACTAGAAATACCCATTCACCTATCATACTGGAATATTAAGGCACGCTAAATTTAAGGCCGTGTTAAAGTTAATGTAGGAGACTATCATTTAACTAAAATCCAGGCTTTGACCAAAAATTAATATTGCATAACTTGAGTAACACATTTTTAAAATGTTTAATTCTTGATAATGGCTTTATGTCTTTGAATCACAAGAGGCTTACATTAAAACTCATTGCATTAGAAGGGTTCCAACAAAGTATACTATAAATCTATTATTCATCGCCTGTTTCACACAAGCTCTTTATGGACTTCCTGGAAATTTGTCGAAGCTGTAGAAAAAATAGCTTAAAATAATCGCATGCAGTGTTATAGATTTGGTGAGCCTAGTCAGCAATGTGTTCCTTTATTTTTTAATTCTTTCGTAGAATTTTTTCTCATCAAGCACACCGAAATCACCGTCAAATGTCTTTTAGATGAATCGTACCAAATCGCTTAGAACAGATATTTTCGAAACCACATATGGTAGCAATGTTTTGGCGCGACCACATTTTGTATTTTCCTCGTGGGATTGTTTCTTAAAATTCACTTTGCATGATCCGTTTGCTGTAACGTACCTCTCGTGCATCTGTATTTATTTAGGGAATCTGTCTAAGCGGAACAAATTACTTTAAGTACTATATTTACTTCTTAACTTCAAATAAAAACTCTACAGCCTTGCAAAATGTAATGCTTTAAATCACCACAACCATGTACTATGAATCATTCAAAGCAGTGGTTATAAAATCGATCAACAAAACGCTAAAACTCCAGTGCGCCAGTTGCAGAGATTGCCGTAGCACTGACTACATACCCATTGGATGGCGCGCTCAGAAGGTGATTGCTGCGCTGATGTGTGCAGAAGCTTCAGCGGCCTTTATAAGAAAAAGCCGTAAGGTGATTCTGACAGCTCCAGTAGAAGTCAGGCAACTGGAACGCTTTACGCTAGCGTGCCAGTTAACACAACAATCTCACCGCAGAAGCCGTCACGATTAGACGTCAACGTAAATCCAAATCAACCATAAACGCGCAAGAACCATGTCACAGTATGGGAAAATTGCCTGTCCACCGAAGACAATCCAGATTTACGATTGGGGTTTGCCCTCCGGGGGCAAATCCGACTTCAAGGCGTTTGACAATAGAAATAATGAAGAGAGATTCAGCAGGTAAACTACTTTTATAAACCATAACTCTTTGTCTCGTTAACGTTTCCAGCCGAAGTGATTCATTATGAAAATGTCTTAACAGCGCATTGGATGTTGTATAGTGATTCTAATGGGTATATGTTGTTTGATATGAGCACGAAAGCAAATTAAGGATTCGCTTGATCAACCAATCTAGATTTATTCCTTAGAGCGGCTATAAACCTTAAAGACACATTGTGCGATAGCTGTGCAAAACAATACTTTAACGTCGAGAAATAGCAGCTCTTACACACTTAATTGGTTTCAATACCATGTCAAGTTCATACAGAGGCAGCTTGAAAGGATCATTTGTTTCACGAAAGAAAAGTTGTACTTCAATTATCAATCATAGGTGGCGGTCAATAGAAGCTGTGGTATTGTTGACTTATTGCAGATACCTTAAGCATCATTGTTCGACCCGAGAAACTAAAACCTGTGCATCGAGTAATTTGTGATAATTACCAGTTTGTAGCGCCAATCATTACCAAATGTTGTAAATCATTGGACAATCGTAATTAACTGAACCGCACTGTTTATCTGTCTTCAACGATACTTTTTTTATTTTTTAGAACGGTTGACTAGGCTGGTCAAAAAGGCTACTTTTGCTAGCGAAAACGAGGCGGTACTCACACCCCTTCAAACAGCCGAATTTCTTGAAAAAACAATGGATTCGAGCTTTAAAAGCATGCCGCATAACTGCTATCCTGAGATTGTTTCAGATATTACACTAACAGAACCAGACGGAGCTATCAAAACGAATTCAGATTTTACTCCCTACCTGTATTCGATCAAGCCAATTGAGGAAATCGACATAACTGCAACCTCACAAAAGCTATCAGAACACGAAACGGAGGACTCACTCTCAGCAGCGCTAATTGAGCTGGAAAAATTCACGACCTTACAGTCTGCTGTGGAGACAGAACCAATGGAAGACACTAGACCGGAGGAAGAAGACATCCAATCACCACTGGACAGTCCTCGAATACACGATTTCTTCTCCTCGAATTCCCTCGAAGATCTTGCAAACAGACCAGAATGGGAGGAAATTTTCTTGCAACAGAACACATTAATGGAGCAGTTCGTGGAAATTGTTGACGTAAATACTGTTTTATCTGTTTTAAAAGTAGAATTGGAACAGGACGAAACCGATCGACCCACTAAACAAGTACTCACCTTATACACAGTTCGTAAATTCGTTTAAATCTGAATTTCGGCAATAGATTAATAACTAATTTTAAAAAAATCAGACAAAAAGAATTGTTTCTTTGGCAGGATTAAATTAATGACTATACTGGGATATTTTTAAAATCAATACTAGATATAACAGACCCATGGAAATTACCGAAGCTGAAGTTGCCTCATTACAACGTAAACTATTTTGGTCTGCATCGTGATGTAATGAAGGTAGCAAGAAAATAACCTAACTATTCTGCCATTGATAACTAATTCAATACCAGAAAAATCAGTAATGTTCTAACTCACAACCTATTGAACATGTCAATACAGTTTTTGCATGTATAGGTGGCACACATAATCACTACTGGACACACAGTCAAGGCTAACGTTACGTTTGCTTTTTTCGTGGTGTGTAGAATCCGTCAAGATGGAGAAATTTTGCAGATGGAAGAGCACAGTGCAGTGTGGCTTTGTCCACTAGCACCACGACAAAGAGTGGGCTTTGTGAACTGCAGTCCTCCACGACTCAGTGCAATTTCGCCGAGGAAAAGGAAAAAGATCGAAGGCAGCGGAACAATGTCGCCTCACGGAAGTCGAGAGCAATGAAGAAGGAGCGCTTTGCGGCAATGCAGATGGAAATTGAACACCTGCTCATTACCAACCGCAAGCTGAAGACCTTCATCGATGAAATGGACTCTGCTATTGACGAAGCTAAAGCGATTGTCCTTACACAGACAAAAACAACCAACAAATGAAATCAGAATTTTAATACCAAATCACCATATACGCGTAGCGCAGTGAGCTCATGCGTTTTTCCAGTTCATTCTTGCTCAAGCGTTACTTCGAAATAAGAGGGATGCAATGATAGGTCAAAGTTTTAATCAAAGCCACGTTAGTTTAGATTTGGGTTTTATTTTAAGTAAATCAAAATTTATTTCACCTGTAAATACATAAACGGGTAAAAATTCAAAACATTCCTTTTTGAAACTAAATTGAACATGTTAATCCACAAATTCAGGTGTACATACGAGTGTGATTAATTTTTTTTTCAAACAGCAAAACTTAACTTTGTTCTTCAAAACGGGTGTTGTTTTGTTTTCGTTTGTAAAATGCTAATTAAAGTTGATGTTTACGAAGCACTAAAGCAAGAGTACTTGCTGTGTTTTCTGTGATATGCATATATGTATTCAACCCACAGCTAAACGTCTTAGAGACTCAAGTGTGTAGTGACTAATAATACTGATTTACGACTTTGTTTTTATCAGTACCACAGAACTAAAAAAGTAGATGCTGAAAAGACCATACAGCGAGGTCTGCGAGGCAGTGTGAGTCAGCAAATATGCAATAGCAATGTGTGCATAACAGTCGGGAGGGTAAAAGACTAAGCCCGGCAGAACTTAAATAATCGAGAAGAGTTAGTAAGGAACATTTACAAACTTTCTTAAGAATGCCTCACAAAAAAGCACTAGTCACCAGCACGATGCAATTATTCTTCACATGGGATCAAACCACTGCATGTCAGGACTTTCAAACATTTAGCAAAAAGCAAGAAACTGATTCGCTTATCAGTACGCCTGATTACTCTGATATTTATCGTTTAAAGATTATGTTGGCACAGTTATTTTTATTGACCGTTTAAAAAACCGACAAACAATCTAGTCGTTTTCCGTCCAATTTCAAAACCTCCAATGGTAAAATAAATTACTACCCCAAAAATCTTGTTACCCACTTTAAAATGAACAGCTAAAATTAACAATCTCTTTAGTTAAAATGGCAGCATAATGACATGCCTTTTAAATACTCCATCTTTTTGTCCCGTTGTGGCTTGACGTCTGATTACTTAAAATAGTGTCACATCTCCTATGTAACTAAAGTGATTTTTACTTTCGGCCTTCCCTAAAAACTCATGAATGATAGGTAAACCAGATTTATGCAAATGAAGTTAAAGAAATCTTCCAATATTTATTCTAAGGAGACGAATCTACTAAAAAAAATGGTTCCTGTGATATTAGGAATTCTAGTTTTCGAAATAAACTAAGCTACTGCACTAAAATATTAAATCTATCCCCCAGGACCAACCGTAACGTTAATTTTGCTGAACAAAATAAAATTATTGTGAGGGGTCGTCTGAAAATTAGGTCGTTTATCATGAGTGTTTTTCCCTCCGTTGATCTTTGAATAACAGAGCGCTTCAGCGTCATCAACAGATGTTTAGCATCAGAACGGCTTTCTCTTATCATGCATATGCATTTTGTAAGAAACACTCAAACATTTATCTTGTTGCATGGAATAAGTACAATTCATTCTTGGTTTTACAAGGTTGGTAGTTTTGGTCATCTTGAACAATCATAGACACGTATTGTGAATTGAGTGTCTATTAGGCACCAAGTAAAACTTTAATGAAGCATACTATAATCCACAAAAATGCAAGAAGGGGTAAAATGTGTTTTTCTGACTTGCTTTAATCAAAACTTGTATGGTCGATATTGTAGTGAACTCCGATTAAATTCAATTTCACAATCACAAGACCAAGTTTACTTCAATCAATATTACATACTTCGCTAATTTGTCAAACCTGTTTTAAAAATAGTTTTATGTTCTGATTTCTAAGTAGTTTCTATTCCACTACTTGGTAACTTTATCATCGTGGACTGCTATGTCACACATTTGATTTTAAAGTGGGCGAAAAATGTTGAAACCTGGTGGAGAGAGGTCAAATACGTACATCGGATGCTTTAGCATCTGCTACACGAGCTCCGGATGGCCAGCTTGAGGAGTAATATAGTGTATTTGTCAAATTTTGTTATTCTACAATTTCACTTGTTCGTACCACGATCTAAAAATCGATCACAGTCTATGCAGTACAATTAATAAAAAAACTGCCCAAGCAATGTAACGCTTATCCAAACACAAAAACAATGACTGCTATAAAAATCCACTAACATTATGAAGACGTCTTGTGTCAGCCCAATGCCTGAAAAAACTAAAAGCGTTTAAGCGAACAAGTAAATTGTGTAATTATTTATTTTGAATTAAATAAGCGGACAGGCTCCAATGTCTACTTCTATCCGCTGGACGTCTAAGCGCTTGTGATCCGAAAAATTCAAAGCATTTCCAATATCATGAGGTCAAAGAAGGCCGTAAGAACACATAAGGCAATGTCTTAGGAACCGAGGCTGTATTTTAAACGTGAAACAGCATTTCCCAAGAACATATACACGCTTCGTTGGAATTACATTTCAATCACACTCAAATCCATCAAAGGAAGCATCGCTAATTGTTTGTTGCTAGCTAATTTTCCGTGATATAGGGAAATTACTTGGTAGACGAATTTATTACCTGCATGTGTAATCCTTATCTTCGTCCGATTTTACTTGAGTCCAATCTGACCAATCAATCGTGTGTGCATCGCTATGTTATGTGCGAACCCTCAGTGGTTTTTCAAATGTTCTATATTAACATGCATACACTAACTCTTAGTCCTGCCTAGAGGGTGACTAATGGTCGTGGCCAATTACTTTTAGTGCTTCGTCACAATTCCATGCTGTTCGACGAGTGATTCCGAGATCCTGACAAGCTTGCGATACTGATATGGTACACCATAAAGGCTTAATTTTATGTAAGAAAGCACAGGGCAGAAGCTTGATTCCAAATAAAACTATGGCTTAACCATTTTAACTAACTTAAACTGACTTGGGATCCAAAGATCGACCCATCTAAGCATATAAAACTCAGAGTTTATTCTAATATTGCGCAATCATGCAAAGTGAAAGCAAATTAAATAATCTAAATTGCAGCAGAACAATTGTTTAATTAATGGGCTTTGATCAACTCAGGATTTGTAGATCTGAGCTAACGTTCTTCACCCTAACCTGTAAACACAGTGAGTGTGTGGGCTATAAAAATGATTGTGAGGGGAAGGCGAAAGAGCACAACTGCAGCGCATGTTGCACTCTCTAGAAAATGAATGCTCGTGACGGCGTAGATTATACTCTGCAATCTTGTACCTCAAATCGGTATCAGTCAAATTCCTCCATCGGTATGTTTCTCATTCATTCGTACGTATTTAAAGTACTTTGAAGTACGATGTTTACGCAACAATGTTAGCGACTGTGAATGTAAAAAATAAAAGGACATGTAAAATACGATTTAATGACATTTCGTTGTTGATGCTTTTCCTTTTACTGAACATATACTCTTAAAATCATCTTGACACCAGCAGCATGCTTATCGTCAAAGTCCATAGTACAGGCATCCACCGCCTGATCTACAACAAAAATAATCTCCATGTGATCGTAAGGACTCACTGAATACCATCGTCAGACCTTTAAGTTGTAATCGTAAAAAGAAATCTTCCGTTTCTGTTTGTCTCTCGATCGTCATTAACATCTAGGCTGTAAAATCCTTTTGTAATTTTAAATTGTTACTGAATCACTATACTCCTGAATTGTTTTAAATTTTATTGTGACACCTTTGTAAATGTTAGAGCATTAATTGACAGAGCGCTAATGATATCGTAAATGTGCAGGAAATTTAGTATACATGTTTTTCATCGTATGGACACACGCAGTTTTAAATGCACGAACACCAACAAGTTCATAATTTGCAAAAGTAAGTCTGTGTAGATTTAAAGTATGACATAAATCAGTCATTTTGGTTTCAGTTTTAGCTTATTTTATCTTTTCTGATTTACAACTAAATAGCGATTTAGGCTTTCCCATGGCCCATAAAATTAATGCTTAAGACGCTTCCTATAAACTAGTGCTGGTCATCGTAGCATCTGGCATTCGTAATTAATAATGTCAAAATTCGGCAAGAATGAATCCACAGAATCCGTGCCACGGCTCTTCGAGAAAAGTCAATGAGGGCTTAAGATGTGAGTAACCACCAGCAATGGATTAAACTTAAATGTCTTTCATGAAGTGTATTTTAAGTTTCAGGTACCTGCTTCGTTGATTGACGGTGCCGAAACCCAGCCCCTCACTTAGAAATATGGGAGAGTAGTTGGCAGAAGTAGAATAGTCAGTTATCACATGCACTTTTGGGGTTGTTTATAGAAGAGAATTTGTTTCTGCAGAAACAATCTCTGGTTACAAAGTCGCCCTTGGCAGCAGCCTAGACTCCAGTCTGACAGAATCGCAATGCTATGCTCACTTAAATAAGATTGTAGAATTAGTCGATTCATTTTGACTTCGAACGAAACAACTTTATCAATTAAAATCACCACCACCATTGTTATTATAAACGTAATGCACGCACGGCCCAACAACCGCTATTGTTTGTGATTCTCCTGAAAATTGTTCGACTCATGTGTGTCAGGCAATCATCTTTTTTTAAAAATTTAAACATCAAACATGCATAAATCGTGATTTAATGGTTATCTGGGAATGAATCTGTAGTGTAGTCAAATAATTTAAATTTAGGTTTTGCGTTGAAATATAATGAATATATTTTCATTACAGCTATGCATTTGCAGAAAGCAGCCAAGATTTTTTAAATAAATGTGGAATTACTATTAGGATAGTACGGTTCCCTTTCTCTATATTTGAGGCCAACCCCCTACTTAAAATTTCATTGCATTATGCTGGCCTAAATTAACTGGTTTTACAATAGTTCAAGAAAGGTGATGTGGCGTTCAGTCCAGCAGGTGAAGAATTTGGTTGCATACAGAGAAGCGTTATATTCGGTTCAAGTTTATGGCATTTTTTTAGGAACGAAAATTCCTGAAGTTTAAACATAAGTTATATCCAAAAGTCTGTGCAAAGAGTAAGACTGACTTTTTGAGTTTAGTTGAAAATCTGGGCAAATAAAGGGGGCTGCTACGATGCAAACGGTCATCTATCAAAGGTAACTAGTTTGCTCATCGTGAATCTCGTGGCAATTTCCTCCCAGGATTATTGTGAAGTCAGCGCCAGCTAAATGCACTTTTTTTGTGGGGTCGATGAGATAAAATACTTGCATCTTAAGGGCAAAAGTTGAGCAGTTTATAATACAGATATATTCATTTACAATGCTTACACGTTATTTTTTTCAAATTAACCGTTTGCATTCTGGGCCATTAGTAAATATTAGTCACTTAGTATTGACAACCCGAAATAAAACAAAACAAACTGACGTTTTTTCACTCCCTTTTAATCGGAAATACTCAAGGATTTTGAAACTGTGGTAAAACTGACACGTTAATTTAAATTCGTTTCAAAGCACAAATCGCATGGTCTCACTGTTCTAATTCTCTAATTTGCAAAAAAACTCTTAACGCAGCAACAAGTTATGTTTTGCAGCTAAAAATCTCGTTATTTTAAAAAGATGGCAACTTTCGGTGTGCATGCGAGCTACAACCTGAATTTAAGCCTCGCTGTTCGTTCATTACAATTCTCTTTCACAATCAACTGGTTGCCCCGAAAAGTCCTTTTCAATTATACGAATTTCATTTATATTTATTTAATTTTCTTCAGCTGAGGGTTGGCAAAGTATTATTCACGCACGAGCAGAGAAAAGGAAGTCAAAACCTTCAAGATAATAAAAAGAAAATGCAAATGTTCTTTTTGGAACACATCAGCTGTTTTCTCTGGTGGCATTTGTGGCAGTGTCATGATAGAAATACCTTTATGACAAATTTAGCTTTTAGCCAACCAGTCTTAGTTTACACTAACCATTCCTTGCTTCGTTGAACTTTGCTTGTCAGCCAATTACGGACATACGTCTTCGCATGTAATGCTTGCTCATATTTTCTTTTCAAAGTCGGTTGTAACACTCAAACCATTAACTTTTTGAACGTGTTTGAAGCATGACTTCGCAAGGGAACTTAATAATTTTTATTTTTTAAGATCCCAGAAATGAAATGTCAAGGTAGACTTGCCCAAGCATCCTTTGGGATCTGAGAAGTCCTACTTTGTGACAGATCCTCACTTAAGCTGCTAATGAAGCATGAACAAAGTGTACTTGAAATCACTTTATTTACAAAATTTCTTTGACAGCTGTTCAACTGATCAACACTTGGGCAGCATCACTGACGTCTTCGAGTACTCGCTTCGACCACTATTAAGTTCATTTGGTCTTTTTATGAACGCAAAAGTTTTGGCACACTTGATCTCTTTAAACAAATTGGACCTTTTAAGGAGATTAGACACCCAAGTCTTCAGAAGTGTTCAAAGCTTAGAATATTCTAAGGTTGGATCTCAAAGTGAAACAAACCCAAAGCAATAAGACATCAACTTTCTCGTGATCAGTTTTGACTGAGCAATTATTTTTAATCGATGAAAAATTCGTAATTGTGCCTTGATTTGACTTTGCAGTAAGTTAAACTGTCAACCAATTTCAGACAAATTGGAAGTCAACATGACACTTAAAAAAAATTGGTCAAAGGGGCTGAGTAAGATTGGTTTGTTTTCGTTGTCCAATATATTCATATCTTGAGGGGAAGCGGTGGATTATTCAAATCAGAGCTAATTTTATCAGCTCTTGCTGCTAAAAGAATTTTTTTGGATAGCCCTTGAGTCCTTCTAGTTATATTTTTCAAATTTATTTGGAAAGTGATTGAGGCAAAGGGTATTTTAGTACAAGTTTTGGGCTAAATTCCATCTATCACCACGTATTCGAGACTGCTGGTTAATTTTTTTACTGATTTATCTCCTAGATTGCAGTTATTCAAAATGGCCGCAAAACGAAGAATTCATGAGCACCCTGCCATTGACATCTGATAGACCTCCTTATAAAATGAACTGTGAACTACTTGAAGAGCCTTTATCTACTGAATCGCTCGCCAATCTTTACTATGATCGCCATTCAACGCGCCTATCGACCCAAAAGCCTGTTAATGCCCTAGAACCATCTCAATTCACTTGCTGTAGAAATACCAGTTCAACGGAGGACTTTGATTTTGACCAGTCACTTCGACGATTAATGGTGGACGATGAATCAATTAGCGGATGCCAGCGTATTTGTCCGGTACGATCAAATAGCCCTCAAGGTTGTCTAGACATTACATTATGGTTTGATGGCTTAAAAAACTAAGCGCGCTAGCATTTTCAAAGTCTTGACCATATTGCAATAAATCCAAATGGAGCCTCATAAAAAGATGTAGATAATGTTTGCGGACTTGCAATAATGGAATTATCTTTAAGTGAGTAATCCTATTTTCTTTGTATAAATCTATGTGCCTGTGTCATATTCGCATCAGCCTTGCAGCTTAATTTACGAAGCCAAGCAATTACTTGATATGGTGTCATTCATCCAGTATACCTAGTCCAAACTATATTAAGAGGCAAACTTAACTTTAGAGTAGTTAGGGCCATCATGGTTCTAGAACAAATGACCCCATCAAACTAAACTCAGTTTTCATCTATTTCAAAAGGAGCCCCATACCAAAGATCATTAAAGCCTATTAACCCTCTTCAGTGAATACGCGTATCTTTCGACCTAGTGTCTTTGAAACTGCAGTTTCTCATAAGATTGTTTAAAGGAAGTGAAAAGAGTTTAACAACTGCTAAAATTAGGTAAACCGTTTGAATAAATGAAGACAAGTATTAGACAACATTCTTGTCCATCGAAGTTCTGAACAGTTAAGAACGTCACATGTTAGATTTATGTCTAATTCTCTAAAAAAAAATGAGCGCAATTTTTTTAAATAAATTTCTAGCAGCGTATACATAAAATTAAGATATCCAATTTATTATTTGTCGCAGTTTTGTTAAAAGTAATTGTTACAGCAACCCTTAATAAGTTACTTTTTTACATTTTAGTGCCAAGACATTTTAACAAAGACACACGTTCATCGACGGCAACATTTATGCGCACCACCGCCTAAGAAAGTGCATGAGGTCCACCTGAAAAATGTGTTTCAAAAAAAATCTGGACGAGACTCAGAACTAGAACGCGAACTTCGACGTCTCCGAAATAACGAGGCTTCAAGACGCTCAAGACGCGAAAAGAAACGCAGATTTCTAGAAATCGAGCGCCGCGTTGAAGAAATGAAGACATTTAATAAGCGTTTATCTGACTTTGTGGTGGAGTTGGACTCGGTAATTGATGAAACAAAAACGGTGCTTCTTACATTGCGGGCCTCTGGAGTACCTAATCCTCCTATTTCGACATGGATGAACAGCGGTTGACGTACGCCATAGTTTCGTTCCTTTTGTTTTAAGCAAATGTAAATGACAGTGTCTTGTTGAGTTGCCATTAGTTTGTCTAAGGCATTTTAGTTAAACAATAAATGCAAAATCTCAACCATTTTTTCGATAAAAGAGACGAATTCCGTAAATCAATTGTGACGCAAATGCATTAGTTGGTAATCAAAAAGGGGTTGATTTTACGTGCACAAGGGGAGTAAAATGGTTGTTATTTACTGGAAAAAATCGAAAGTCTGAATGATAGTGTAGAAATGTATTTCTGCACGACGAATGATACAGTTTCCAAGGATAAGTTTTGTTGGCAAATGACGGAGTTTGAAACTTATTAAATAGGTCAAATACAAGGGCGACGTACAGTTTGCTGACCAGAACAGAGTATTTGCAAAAAGAGGAAAGAAGTTCTGTAATGAAACCACTGTTGTTAGGTCCCTTTAGATGGCGACATAACATTGCAACATAACCCAATATGCTCTGCTGGTTTCATACTTCATTAAAAGGCATGTAATGAAGTCATGCTCCATAGAGATGGTTTGTTCGGAGTAATTTGCAATAAGTGCCACCTAAAATTTTGTGTTATAAGTACCACCGATTTGATGTATTATAAATGCTAATAAAACTATCAAAGTTGGCGGTCGTGTCCAAAAATGTTTTGATGCTTTACTGCTTCCTACTACGCACGACTGAAACGTTAAGCAAAGTGTCCATCTAAATTTAAGCCAAGATCTTGGGATAATCTTCCAGAAAGTCAAATGGATATGATCAAGAAAGTGGTATTTGTGTTTCCTTAAAATTAAAATGACGAGCAGAATGTATTTAACTGATAGTCGGTCACATCAAATAAATCATACCGATGCAAAATGCTCAAAAAAGCATGAAAATTAGTAGTTAAATTCTCCATTTACAAAAGAAATTACATTTATTAACAAGAGATGAGTTTTGCAGTTTCGTAGTTGAAGCATTGAGTATATTCAGGCCAGACAACACATATTATGGTGCGGTGTGGTGTGGTGTGGCGTCGGATCAGGGCGCAGACATGCTGGACCACCTGGCCGCAGCCAATCATGTGTCTCTCTGCGATCCAATGGCATGCGAGGAAGAGAGGCAGCCAACCAGAGAAGGACACGACTGAGGTGCAGTATATAATGAGCGGCTTGGCCAGCATC
>UXSR01005340.1:5930-103398 GCA_900604375.1 Mesocestoides corti | reverse complement strand
AATTGACCTCAGTCACGCTAACAAAACATACGTGATCTTCGTTTAAGTCAGAGTTCGACATCATGCGCATATGTGTGGGGCATTAAGGAGATCCTCTGGCTCGCATATTTGAATTTAGACAGGTGAATCTAATGAGATAAATAAAATTTGCATAGAATATTTGAACGAATTAAATGTTGGATCCCTAACTGACCAATGACGCATGGTTGCAAGTCTTCCAAAATCCTTAAGTCATGCTTTTGTGCCAAATTACTAACCATTAATGTTTAATTACACTTTCCTTTTGATGTTCACAAAGGCAGTAATACTCAGCAGCTACTTCGAATTGATTGTACACCAGCTGGTGGAATCAGGATGAATAGCCCTGAATTCACTCTACTGACAAATTTTACTCAAGGTGAATGTGTGGATCAGTGGTATAAGTGTGATTTGCTTGAATCTACTACAATTTCAGAATTGGGGAGAATCACCATTCAATTTTTTCTCTAAAATGCAATTGAATAGGAGGCAGCTTGGAATGTTGTAACGGTTCATCTAAATTTAAGCTACCTTTTGTATTGAGGTTAAATATATTTGAACAGAGTGATTGCACCTTCTGAAAATACCTTAAATTTTACCAATTTCTATTACTCTAAGTCTCTTTGTAGGCAAAATCAGACCACTTTTGAGCATTGAAAGAGCTGAAGCTAACTTTCAATGAAACTGAGTGAGGGTAAGAATAAGTCTTCTACCTGCAATTACCCATCTGAATGCTATTAATGCATGACGCGAAATCTTCCAACATAACTCGAATGGCTAAATATTCTGCTGCCCAAGGTGGCTGAATGTTTTAGCTGCTATCACCATGTGTTGAACACTTCGAAAAGGTCTCATTTGGAGACAACTTTTCCAGAAGCAGTGGAAACACGCTCCCACACTGTAGTTGCCATTCTCAAATTCATTTTCCCCTATGGTGTACTTCGACTGATCCTTCTGACCGCACTAGAGCTTTTGCGACACATCTTACCTGAATGATTGAGGGAAGAATCAACCTCAAAGTGACGTCCATGATGGATTTTATTGCTTGTTAGGCTTTGTACAGTTTGCACAGCCACAATAGTTGAAGCATATTTGGGTAAATCATGGCCTTCAGCAGCAGGGTCTAAATTTACGCGATACAACTTCACCGATTTTGTAAATCACTATTAATACACTTCGGCTTCACCAAACCTTGTACCCATTTCTTAACGTTAGACGTGTTTGATGTCAATGATTTGCTTAGCCATAGCATGGTTGCACTTAGAAATAAGTGGTGAATGGGCCACGAAAATAAACGCGACTTCCAGATTCTGAAGTTGATGTGTAGACGAATCTTCCAAAAGGGATATTACTTGTGGTAAAATTTCGGCCACCAAGAACAAGACAAACGTTGCGTTGATCAGGTTTCTGTCACTATTGGTTTCAGTAACTTTGAAAAAGAAAGATCCGAGAATGAAGGTCCGTTTATTTTGCGCGAAATCACGAACTCACAAGGAGTGACAGTCAAACAGAATTTTGCTAAATAACGATCCATCCTAAAGCGTGCAAATCATCGTGGTTCGGTATTTTGATTGTCTACAGCAATGCCCACAGGAGATTTTGAGAATCTGCACCTAGACCAAATAACCGACACCGTTAACATAGGCATTTGAGGAATTTCTAGTTTACAAATTCTTTAACTTGCCGGCTGATGTCAATTACTGAGAGTGGTTAGGGAGTTGAGTGGTTAAGCTTTAATCTTGGAATGAAACTGGCAGCTAAATATTACATTTTGGCCTCAACAACACAAATGTTTTTTTCAGGACTTTGGTTTTGTAGTCGGATGTTTCAAAAAGCGCGACATTTTGAGTTAAGGGGCTACCGCGTAGACGAAGCTTTTAGGAAAGCCCATTAATTGTAACTCATTGTTGGCAACGAAGGGCGAGAAAAGCCTTATGTTGAATCGCCTAGAACTAACCTCGCATAATTACTCGGGGATTCTGGTCAACATGTTCACCTATCTCAGACCCTGATTCAATTTCCTCAGGTGAGTTCCGCCTCAAACTATGGCTAGCGACTTCCCTTCAGACGAATACCTTGCACTGTCCACAGACCTCTACTGACTATCTGTTGAGGAGGAATGCTTTTTTAAACTAACCAGGCTCCGCATGAAGTCGTTTACCTTCATCAAACTCAGCTAACAGAATGTCTGTTGTTCAATATGATCTCATTTGATCACGAGTTCTCTCGGCAAGCATTTCTAATTGGTTCAGTCGACTAACCGAGTTACTCGAGTCTGATTGGGCAGCAATTGACCAATCGGATTCGAGAGTAGACTGAATCACATTTTGAGATCTATGGATCTAGAGCTACAGGCTCAGATGGATGATCTTGATTTTTTTCTAGAAACACCTTTTTCTATTGTATTTTATTCAAATGCTCGGGATGAGGCGTGAAGTTTAATCATTGTTATCACAACGACCTGAGAAAAAACGCTGAAACTGCACCAAAATATGTGAAAAATTAATGATAGCGTATGATTACAACGCAGTAGAAGGCACATTCTGGAAAGGGGACAACCAATATAATTTACACATTTGCTGAATTTTGCACACTGAGCACACGAGTAGCACCAAATTGATTAAAAACAACGAAGTATTCGTAGATATTGAAGCTCTTTTCATCGTTGTGTCGACAGAAGGCAAGGTAGGGTTGAGGTAATTAGTTAATACACTTGTACAGGAAACTACGGCCGATAATTCATGCCTAGTCGCTCGAATTCATAAATCTCTTCGCAGACATCACTGGAATACCGATACTCATCAAGTTCACTTTCATCATCATCATCCTCATCGTCGTCATCTTTCTCTTCATCGGTGTCGTCATCGTAGTCACCTCTAAACCGAGTTATCAGCCGCTTATCCATAAAATCATCATCCTCTTCATCTGGATAGTCATTTCTCCAGTTGGATTCGCTGTTTGAATCAGAGTCTTCGTCGTCACAGAAATAACGTTCATCGAATTCGTCTGAATCGCCTTCATAAATGCCTTCGAACGGTGGTTCCAAGCCATCCTCATTTTCGTCATCCAAGCGAGTAACGGGAGCGTAGACGTCGTAGATGAAATCGCGACCATTATGAATCTTATCCACTAAAACGTCCTCCTTTTCGTCTTTATCGTTGGAACGGCTTCGGCCTCCAGTTGCTCTGTGCAGGGTAGGGGAGGGAGATTCTGGATGAGGCTCATAGAGGATGTCGATAACACGCAGGGACTTTGGTGAAGGAGGCCTTGGTGAAGATGAGGGCGACGTCCGACTTGCGACTTCCTCAGAATCATCAGCCTTCCTCTTTGCTGCTTTCGAAAACCGCACCTATGTGGGAAATAGTTTTATGAGAGGCAATTGATCGACCAATATTCTCAGTGGAAGCTTGTTTCAACGTGGAATGTATTTATGAATCCATCAATGTTGTTTTGTCGTGAATCGTGTTTATTCACATCCCTTAATCTGATCGATCCGACACTGGGTTCCCCTTTTCGCAGCATAGCGCCAGCCGCGCGAATCCTCAACTCTCCCTCCATTCACACGATTATTTGGATTACCCTCACGCCTAGGTCTCGATGTTAGCTCATCTTTGACTCACGCATTCGAGGTATAAATATGCACGCGCAAACCCCACACATGACACAACGATATCAGTTTTGGTTGGGCTCCGAAGTAAACGATTGTGCCCACGGCCTCTCTCCGGTTTTTTTCTTCATCGCGGGCATCAGGCAAGCGTAATAGGGTCAGAGTTAATTCCGTGGCCCCGGCGTGGTTCAAGACCACATGCTAGGGCCCACAACAGTTTTTTTGCAAGGAAAGTAGCATGGTAGTTCTGACTTCCTCTATTGAATCAAAATGTTTGAAACTCAAATTATTTCTGCAGAAAAAGGTGAAAAAATGAGTGTGAGGTCATCTAAGAAAGGTTCATTTTGTTGATAAGTGAGGTGAGAAACGGCCGTGAAAAAGCACGCTCTAATTACTTCGGTTGTCAAAACACACAAAATCACAATTTCTAAATCGACCAAGCGCCTTGAGCAATTTAGCTGTTCCGACATTAATCACTACCAAGTTTGAAGAACACGACGACAATATGACTGCATATTAACTAACATTCTGATCATATTAGCAGGGCGCCAGAAATTCCACAGAAGTGCAACCACCACTTGCGTAAACTTACCTTGCAAGGTACTGCTCGTGACGTTTCCGGATCGACAACATGCGCTGTGGAATTGGAGGACAGGAAGAGTTTGGTCTTGCCTAAGGGAGCATAATTGTGCAAATCCTCTGTGGAGAAACGCGTGGTATCTGTGAGGGCAGACGTAGATCCAAGGTACCGGAAGGAGGCTGGAATGTTGTAATCGGCCTTTTGACAACGCAGACGCTTGGTGGGGATGGCGCTGAAGCACTCTACTGGGGTTTCCGTCAAGGGCCGCTTTACGCGCAGCAAAACGGACGGCGCCTCGGACATCTGTGAGAGAAAGTTGGTTTCATTAAAACAACTGCCATTTAGAGACCTGAACAGTGCCCTAGATACAAAATGCGAGAGCGCAGTGATATCGTCAAAAAACCACGGAGCCACGTACACATGATGAGGGAGAAAAGTAAGAATAAACAGGAGGAACAGTGCGACTTAGTTGGATATTCATTGAACTACGACAGCTCGAGAGCCAGATTTAGCGAGCTAGATCTCGACATTACAAAAATTTACAAAGGAACTAAAATAAAGTGAAATCGGAACACCTACCTTTATCTGCTAATAGAGGATTAGATCGTTAGTTTCTAATAGCATATCGAAATGACACCACTGGGTATACTTCAGGGAATAAAAAATACACAATTTCAGTTTTCCGACACGACACCGTTTTTAAGATGGAACACGGTGATACCATTCAAAGGCACCTTAGCAATGAAAATCAACTTCGCGATAAATTACTAGGCATTCAAAAATACGCATATATGGACTGATGGCCACGAATTACAAATGCAAGAGTGAAGTTTCGCCGCAAGACCGAACATCCTTAAGTAATCAACGGGGTGAAGATTCAAGTACATACGATAGAAAAAAAAAACAAATTGCGCCTTAGGAGCAAAAATAAAAAAGATATCTGCAAATATTCAGAAATACGGACTTGCAAATGAGTGTAGGGAGTACAGGAGGAGGTTAGACATTTAATCGACGAGACAGCATGAAAAAGGCCCAGAGAAAAACACATTTGGGCACCTTAACATTTGCTAACAAGCTCCATCGAAATCTAATGATGAAGGCGTGAATTAGCAAGTGCCATATATACAATTTCTGAACACATTCATGCCCAGAGAATGATGTAAGGGGTTATGATAATACAACATTAAGTTTCCACACTTCAGAAATTGATTAAATCTGATAGAAGAAAATTTAGACGTCAAAAATGAAGAAGCTTCGTTTATACAAGCTTTTCTCCGTAGTATTAGTGCTACTTATCTTGTCACAAGTTGTAAAAGGAACAAGGGAAATTAAAAACATTGGTTTGAATCCATTTTAATGAGTGGGGGACGCGGCGATGCCTACAGAAATAGTGTGCAAGCGATTCAGTTAAAAATTACGTCAAAAGACATACAACTACTAAATGTTGGTATTAAAGGTAAGAGAATCTAGTTATATTAAAAAAAAATGGAAGAAACGTGCCGACTTACAATAGCACTGCCCTGCGGAGGGTGACAATTATCTGAAGCTGTGGTGTGGTGCGTTGTGGTGTGGCGTCGGATTAAGGCGCAGACATTTTGGCCCACCTGGCCTCAGCCAATCCCGGATCTCTCTGCGATCCAATGGCATGCGGGAAAGGAAGGCAGCCAACCAGAGAAGGACATGGATGAGATGCGGTATATAATGAGCGGCGTGGCCAGTGTGGTGGACTCGGATGGAAGGCGTCTGACGTGTGGCTCTGGCTTCTGATTGGTCAATAAAGCCTGTTTTGTTGTACCAGGATTTTTCCTATTAGGGCTCGGGTATTCTACAGTGGCGACGGATCGGGGCGCAGACATGTTGGACCACCTGGCCGCAGCCAATCCCGTGTCTCTCTGCGATCCAATGGCATGCGGGAAAGGAAGGCAGCCAACCAGAGAAGGACACGGCTGAGGAGTAGTATATAATGAGCGGCGTGGCCAGCGTAATGGACTCGGATGGAAGACGCCTGACGCGTGGCTCTGGCTTCTGATTGGTCAATAAAGCCTGTTCTGTTGTACCAGTCTTTTACCTATTAGGGCTCGGGTATTCTACAGCGTCGACGTACTAGGGCGCAGACATATTGGACCGCACGTGCCGCAGCCCGTTTTCTTTCTCTCTGCGATCCAATGGCATGCGAGGAGGAAATGCAGCCAACCAGAGACAGACGCGAATGAGGAATGGCAAATACAGGGCGATGCAGCCAGCGTGAAGGACTTGGATTTACGGCTCCTGGTGTGTGGTCCTGGTTTTATTATTGGTAAGTAAAGCCTGTTCTGTCGTTTCAGTCTTCATACTAGGGCCGGGTATTCTACAAAGTGACGGGTGGATAACGCAGACATTTTGTATTTTTGAGCTCAACCAATTCTCTGGCTGTATTCGTTTCAGTGACCTACAGGTAAGATCAGCAGCAAATCAGAGGAAAATAAAAGATCATGAAGCTAAAATAATGGGAGACAAAACGTGTAGGGAAGACTCCAATGCCCGGCACCTGCGTTTCGGTTCTGACTTACAAAGTTTTAAAAATGCCCCAAAAATTGCACTTGTTTTTTTAAGCTAAGACGCAGGTATTTCTGTTTACGTATAACTCAGAGCTATGTTTAATCATGTTAGGATCGCATTTATCAATATTGCTTAATGGAAAAGAAAATTCATTTTAACCGATAATGTATTCACTTTTTGTTAAAAAATTTCAGCCTGGTTAAAATTGGAAGTTACAATTACACAAAATGTTAGTCTAGAGGAATTATCCGTATTACTGAACCTAGTAGAATGTTGTGACTGCTAATTATACTGTGCTCAAACAGTAAATGTGTTTTACATCTGAAATATGTAGGCATATTGAAAAGAGATTTCTTTAAACTGATGAACTGATACAGATTAAAATATCAATTTGAAAAACGAAATTTCAGATTTGTATGCGAAAATTGGGAGTAATTTTTCCATTTAAAAATAAACCTTTAAGCTTAGGTAATGTGCATTAAATCAGGTTATTGACTATACCTGAGCCCGATCCTAGCGACATATTTTAATACAAATGTAATAAGAATAGTCTCTCCGTTTGCGTTTTCTTGCTCGACCTTGATATGCAGACTTAATAAACCAATTAGCCTTTTGCAGAATGTCCGAGCCACATTGTAAATATAACCAGCCACACCGAATGCGTGTTTTTGAAAAAGCAGAAGTCGGAAATGTTCGTCAGGTGTCTTTTGACCGAGTCAAGTACATCAACTGTGTTCCATGTAATATAGCTATTCTATTCCATAGTTGCCTCCTGTTGGCTAATAAATTGCAAAGTAAGCCTGTTGCGCATCGCTTTTGTTCTCACTCGCTAATCTGATCACTTCAGCCTTGTTTTCGAGCATTTCGCCAGCCGCTTGGATCCTTAACTCCCCCTCATTCCCAAAAAACTTTATCCTGGATTTTCTCACACCTAGGTGCCTATGTTAGTGCATTTGTGACTCATACATCTAAGGTACAAAAACACACGATCAAATGCCATCCACGATACAACGACACCAGCATGGTTGAACTCTAAAGTAAACGGTTGTGTCCTCGTGCACTCCGTTTTTTTTCATCGCTGGTTTCTGGAAGTCGTTGTTGGACCTGAGTTACTTTAATGGCTCTAACGTAGTACGAGACCACATCAAACCTTTTAAACGCAAAGAGACTGACCTCGGCTGATTTAATTTAACACTGCTGTGCTTTTATACCCCACTGTTTATTGATTTATTTCCTTCTAAAGCACTTTGGAATTCAAATTTGTAACGTTATTTATCTGTGCCAATAAATAGTCCATAGTGAAAGTCTGGCAAATAAATGTAAAGCTCAAAACATATTTTCGCTTTAACCGAGTACACTGTTCAGATGCTGACAGTGATTGCACGACTCATTTTCTGTCGGATATACTCGTAATATATCTCTGTGCCCAAAAACCTCGTCATAGGTTCTAAAATTTGCTTTGTGATTTCACGCATCCGTTCCATCTACAAGCAAAATCCTGATTTTATTTTCTTTAAATTGATTTTATTAACAGTAGTGACTAAAAGAAAATGTTCTCAAATCAGGCCTTTTAAAAATTTCGTCAAAATATGCAAGAAGTTTTCTGCGTAGGTTTCGTTTACAACTACCGAAACCTGTCCCTGTCTTTAGAATTTTAAGTGTTGCGATTGAGTAGGCTTTTACTTTTTAAAATCTATACGACTGGCCTCTTCTAGCTGTCTACATTTTTTAGTGTCCTCGTTTGTTTATATACACAACAATAGTATACTTAGCGTTCCCAAAATCTAGCACAATTATAACTACTTCTAATTGGTCAGTTAGAAGTCATTTCCCGTCCAAGGGATAAGAGCATTTTAATGCAATTTTTGCTGTTATTTTTTAACAAAAGCTAAGCAGTTTATAATTTTTCTTACCGCGTTGTGTCATGAAAGCTAGTGAATTATAAATGCGGTTATATCCCAAAAGTTTTGGATTTAACTGACTTATGGTACCAAATGTTAATGAAAGGTTTGCTTTGAATTTACAAAGCATAAGCATCGAATTCTAACGAGCGCAAAATATTTTAACACGCAGTAGGTCATTTTTTTCAATTTTTTTTGCAGATTATGTTATCATAACTCATATTTTGATAATGTGGGAAAATAATATTATTTAAGAAAACAAAACATTTTTTTGATATAAATGATTCAAAGCAGCCCCAATTTTTTAAGCTTTTCATAGTGTACCTTTCTAATTTATACTTTTATTGCAGAGAATAGATTAGATTAACATAATGCAATAACAATTTGCGAATATGGGTTTGTTTATCGTATGCAAAAGATGCTAAAAAATAAGCAAAAAAAGAGATATAAAGCCATTAATTAGGTTTTGTTAACTTTTGCATATGTAATATTTCTTATTATTCCTCCGATTAACGTCATTAAGATCCATGTTACATTATGTGCTAATAGTAAACTTCAGGTGGTAATTTTACAAATGTTTTATTTCAAAGCTACAAATTATTTCTGGGGCAACTGGACATATCAAAGATTTGGATAAAACGGTAGAATAAGGCTGAATAGAGTAAATGAATTGGCAACTAACTTTAAACATCCATGTACTGCCGATCTTCTCATTACCTTTGAAAATCTGACAAAAGTCATTTTTAAAGTAAATGAACACTCGCATAAATTGTATAAAGATAAACGCAAACTTGGTGATGAAGCATTTTGTCGTAACAGACAAGTTTGGCCTTGCTGTTTTATATTAACAGGTGCATCTTCGTAAATAAAAAGATACAATTTACGCACACTGAATATTTGCAAGAACCTTTGCGTAGGATTGAGTTCAGGCCCAGATTGGATCATAGTATGGCATTTTGGCAAGCGACATAGTCAGGCAAAACTTAAGTGCCTTGTATAAGTATTGTAGTTATTTCCAATGTAGCATAATTATTTAAAAGCAGCTCTGCGTTAGATAAGGTATTTATCCGAACCAGATCATTGTCGGGTATTTTATCCACAGCATATGCAAAACCTCTCACAGACTTATGGGATTTACTTTGTCTAGGACATATCAGCCATCTTACTTTCCTTTTAAAGTTCAGTATTTTTGAATTAAGAGTTTGCACATTATGGAACTTTTTTCTTCTTTGAATAAATTAATGTTTATAGACTAATGAATTATCACATAAATAAATGATATTTTTAAAGGTGATTTAAGTGGTGGTTTAAAGTAGGCAGACTTATCAAATTCAATCGAAAACAGCAACATATGTTTCTTCTCAAATGGGCATTTATTGCTTGCCACTTGTGTCTTCGTTAATACCATTTCTTCTCTGCCAATAAGCACTCTCGGAAGGCTTAAATGTAATGACAATCATTAAGGTAATTGCAAATAAACTTGGGATTGTGAGGTCTGTAATTTGTGGATTGTGAAAAGCTTGCTATAAAGTACTGAAAACTTTCATTTTCTTGTAAAGTCCCAATAATTAACTTAGGCATAAGGATTGTAAGTCAGTGAAAAATGGGATCATAATTACAAGCCATACGTTAAAGGTTGTTTTTGTTGTGGTGTTTATAACTCAAAATAGCGATTGGAAAAAGTGGGTACTCATCAAACAGAAAGGACATTAGTTTACCTAGTAGGACTGAAAAATTATCTCGTTCTTTTTTTGCTCTACAACACGACTGATTGCCACCGTTACCTAGTTGATAAAACCATTGCAGTTTCATTGCTGTCTTGTGAAGATTTATATCCTGACAACCTGGTGGCTTAGCTTTAAAAACTAACGCAAACCAAACAAAATTGCGATATATGAAACTCGATTCTTACACCGCAAAGTAACTTTAGAGGGCCCGTTGGAAGTTATCAATTTCAGTCTCCTGACTGCGATATCATTTGCACACCCGTGTTCTATCAAAAGTGCGCAGAAGAAGGATAAAAATTTGGTAACCGATTTCTATGTGCCAAACGCTCAGTAATGTTATCTTTATTCAAAATTCGGAAGGGGACATCGGAAGTGATTTTTTTCAATGTAGCATACCGTTACTTTGAGCCAAATGAAGAATAATAAATTTTTGACAGTTGCGTTGACAAGGCTGCTGCAGAATACACCAGACTCATTCATTTCCGGTTGATTTTTCACCCCCAGGGGATTAAAAAATGACAAATCGAGTGAGTGATCACTGCATGAAAGCCACCACGGACTGTTCTCCCTCCCGACGGCGTCCACGATTTGCTATGAAGCACAGCGCTACCTGCAACACCATTGCTCCCTCGCCCAAGCGCCAGCAGCTAGCGAAGTCATCGGTTGGTGTGAGCAAATTCTCCAAACTAGGGTCGCCCTCAGCCGACAACCTGAGCACGGCCAACAAGACGCCTTACGAACTCCTTCTTGAACAGATTCAGCGAACGCGAGACTCCGTGTCATCAACTTCGACGTCTTGTGGCCGGACCCTCCACAGCAACCGCGCAACCGTCGGAAAGTATACACTTCATGAGGTCCTCGGAAAGGGAACCTTCTCCAAGGTCCAGTTGGCCACACATCAGCTTACTAAAGGTACTGGCAAATTCCTTTCAATGTCTTCCTTTTAAAAAAATCCACAATTCAGTTTCAAATCAGTAGAAGAATCGACCCAGTTGGGTGTCTTACAATTGTACATATTCTCTGCATCTCAGGTCGATATGCCAAACAAGTTTAACCGTCTGTTCTTCTAAACGATATTTACGCAGAACTACCTTGGCATTTACTTGCCTGTGCGGTGGTGTGTTAGTTTTTGGAAGCCAGAGAATAAGCACGATAATTGCAGCCAACTTCTGTGGCCCAGAAACACGGCAATGTATCAATTAATATACGTGGTATTAAAAAATTCCGGTCAAAGGAAGGTGCGTTGCAAGGTTTATACCTAACACGGATTTCCTCTAAAATTCCCTGTTGCATAGATTACGACATTAAATTTATTCTGATAAAGCTGGTTATTAAGAAATTTAGAAATTTTGCAAAACGCTTCGATGTGTGCAAATCTTGGACAATTAAACTGATGCACAGTGCAAACTACTAATTACGCTTTGGACTTAAAAAATAGGAGGACTTCATTGACGAAGCCAAAAACGCGGATGATGTCGTAAATCACTCGTTGTCTGGAGAGCAATTCACGGTGTCGCCACTACCCAACACTGTTGGGGCTGCCCCAGTTGCACAGAAATTTGTTGCTCAGGCCACTTAATGGCTAGTCTGATCATAAATATTACCACAACTCCTAAATGCATATGTCTGTTTAGTCAAATGTGGAAGTACTTTCGATCAAATTACCTTTTTTTGAATCTATTTGTCGCCTCTTAGCTTGACCTTCCATTTAGGACTTCTTACCAATGAACAGAAAACAATTAAATAATTCTATACTACTTTTTTGGGCATTCGTCTCCTGCTCAAACCCTACCGTTTTTTTTGCATTTTGTGGCAAGCGTCCACTGTCAAATAGCTCTAAATGGTCTCTACTAACGAAAGGGCATGCCGCAACAGAGGAACCAGTAAGACTTTTCGTTGTTTAAACCAATAATGAATTCAAGTAACAATTTAAAAATAATCTAGTATTTCTAGAAACCTCTAATTCCAAACCATAAGTCAGCTAGTTTAGAAGAGATTGTGAAATATTAGATTTACATTTACTTTCAAATTTTCGTACCTTCTTGTGACCTGCATCTATCCACGAAAGGCTTAATTTTGCGGAGGAGTACAATGTTGTAAAATTGACTAGATTAAATAAATTCCGTTTGAGGCAATGCAAGTGTTGTTTTAAAAAGTAAGAAACGGTTCTCTATAAGCCAATTCGTTTTTATTTCAAGGTTTGTTTCACGACAAATTAGGCTCATCTCCGGCAAAGGAGTTTTTTTCCCAGCCTGACATGTTGTTCTGCTGCTATCGCTCAGTATCTACAGTTACAATGTAACAATGTACTTGCTGCTTTGTAAAAAAAACGGACATCTGGCAGTTAGTTGGTGATGCGGGGTTCAGAGTGTTGGGTCTTTTAAGGAACAATTAGGACGTGGTTTCTCATTTGGGGTGCAATCAAGAGTGCCTGCATTTCCCAGAATTTAGTGATTAAAAACGTAATTATAATGCCCCACAATGTGCATCGTTCAGTTCTCTGGCAAATGATATCTGGTATGAAAAAATTACTCTGGTTATGCTACACGTTTTCAAGCTAACCCACTGGTCTTTGCAATAGGCCTAACACTTAAAAGTGAATATTCAATTGAAAGGGATTTGCTGATAGTGAGAATATGATAAATTTGGCAAAAGGCATGATGGAAAATTCATTACTGTTAACACTTCATTTTTTATTTAAATAACAGAAGAATCTGAAATCGAGTGCGCATGTTGAAGCCGAATCATTTTGAGGCCAAATGTCCTGGGATTTCACAAAATCAAGACAATCCATTTGAAAATGTCGAAGCATTCTCTGGTATTTCTTGAAATCACTCCCCTTTTACAACGATGGTGCACGGTGGTTACTTGTCAGACTGGAAAGAATCTAAATGAAGGCGGAATGAAGTGGCCACAGTGGCTCAGATGATGGTCCAACCATATGCCACAACCTGACAAGAAGTAGGTTTCAACAAAAGGACTCTTGTATTTGTGAAGAATGCGACCTCATGAAACCGCAACAGATGTTGGCCATATTTGGATTCTGCGTTACAGTTTCAATTATTATGATTTAAAAAATTGCATCAAATTTACTCCGTTTGCGGAAGAATGGTTTTTGTGGACATTTTAATGCCTATTAAAAGGTTTGCACTTTTACAGAAATAATTGACACGTTGAGGGAATTTAGATGAGAAATCGTTATTGCATCGCGTGCTTCTGCATGCCTTCTTGAATACTTTTTCTTAATAAATATTAACTCATTGGGACTGACTCTATTCAAACGAATTTTGTAGATTTCCGTGAAAGTGTTGTTAGAACACTTTCAAATCTGATGCAATCAGCGGTGGAAAAATCAATTTTAAGCCGTGTAAATTAAAAAAATCGGCTTCCTGTGTAAATGCACATCTTCAACTTAATGAGAAATAGTCGTTGTCGTTGTCAATTATATGTTTCGTCTCCATGGCAAACTTTTGATTATGTTTGAGTGAACTTTGCATCAGAAAACGATGTTTTATTCACCAGAAATGGCAATTATTTGACAAAACATTCTGCCATCCAGGTTTGGTTAAGAAAGGTTTTTTTGTTGAATGAATTCCATGCTTTGTAATCAAGCCCTGTCGTACTGGACGCAAGAACCTCAAGACTATTCCACATAAATTTTAGCTAAAAATCGTTTTAGCAATTTTAGGCTGTAATTTAAATTAAAAAATTCGTTTTGTTACATAGACTGGAATTGTGATATCGGCGTTTAGACACGAGTGTCTAAAAGAACTGAGGCCCTCTTAATTCCCAGGTTGTCTAAGCCTTCTGCACAACGACTAACGGCAGCTTTGGAGCAGATGATTTTTCACAAGATTTTATAAGCGTCGGTTATGCACATTAATATGTTTGTACTAAATCTATATCGGGTTTTAATTTACAGTGCAAATTTCTGTCCCAGACATCAAAAACTCTCTGGACATTTGAGTAAAATGCTGCTCACAAGGTTTTCTCACCGCATTTCCGGTAATTTAGTCTTGACGCAAGGAGGACAAGGCATAACATAATTGCTGCTTCTGGTATCAGCAGCATGTCAGCATCCTTTATTTCAATTCAATTTAATTTCTTTCATTGAAAAATGTGATTGAATTCGAGTCTATGCATACTTAGAACACAGAAAGAGTAAATAAAAAAATTTCAAATTTTTTCGGCCCTAAAGTCATCAAGATAGGCCCTGGCGACTTCGGAAATACTCATGCCAAAAGACATAATAATTTCATTGTAAAAAAGGCGGGGTTAGATGTGCTTTCAAAAATACCGCACCGCGTTTTGTCTAATTCCTTTTTTTCCCTTTTTTGCGAGATTTAATGCCACTAATTTTCAAATTTTGGGTAAAACTTGCTGCGAAAATTTTTCATTTTGGAAAATTAAGGCCGACAGCAACTGGCTGAGTGGTTGAGCTTTTCTCATGCTTAGATATCGCGATTTTCTGCAAGCCGTTTTACAAAATAGACTCTTTTCACGTAGCTTAGATTAAATCACGTGGATTG
This sequence comes from Mesocestoides corti, assembly GCA_900604375.1. Taxonomy (NCBI): domain Eukaryota; kingdom Metazoa; phylum Platyhelminthes; class Cestoda; order Cyclophyllidea; family Mesocestoididae; genus Mesocestoides; species Mesocestoides corti. The sequence continues at coordinate 88,498 of UXSR01005340.1, read as the reverse complement.
CCTATGGGAAAAACAATTTAACGCAAAATTAATGATTTAAATTGAGCAATTGCATTTGTGTCATCTTAGATGTCATGGCAGCGCTCAAATGCTGCAGAAATTTAATTTTTTCCAAAAATATGTGAGATTCCTGCATAAAAAAACTAGCTCGAGTTTTCGTCCGTGGGAGCATGCGTTAAACGCTACTTCAAAATCTTCCATAATGTCTGACATCCCGCAAATATTTTATTCGTGCTTGTTTTTCGCCTGGTTCCAGCAATACCATTTTTCATATTCCTGACGCAAACTGACACAAAGAGAACACACCCCTTGACACCACAGAAAATGGTTAATATTTCTTTTAAAAAATGCACACATTAGGTATGTTTAATCAGAGGCAGCCTTGGCTAGGCTTTCGTTGTTCCTCTAATATCACTAAAACCACTATATTTTAATAGTAATTGCTCTCAAAGTTACACATTTTATAGATTTTACGCGTTTATCGACGGTTGTTCTGTCACAGTAAATATATGCATACCAGAATTTAGGTAAAGAGATGTTCTACATACAAGTATGGCCAAGTATAATTTCGTTGTAAGATTACTAACTTTGGTCATGAAAAAGCGCAATTTAATGGCAGTAGTTTGTGGATATTAAAGTTTTTTTTTGGGAAATGTTTCCGCAGTACACCTTCTGCAGCAGCGTTTCGGGCCCCAATCACGCGCATTTAGTTTTTTAGCTGAAAAACACCTGTCAAATGGATATCAAAATAAGCAACGATACCAGTTTCGTGAAGGTGTAAGATTGTGCGTGTCTTTTCAAAACACACAAATACCACAAACTCACACCATTACAAAGTTGTTGATCAGATCTCAGAAGTAAATGCACCCAAGCAATTTAATTCAGCTCGAAAAATGACACAACGAAACTGCCATCAAGTGATTCGATCTTGGCATTAAGACACATCAAAATGAATCAGGTTTCACACACGAAAAGGTCAAGCTCAGGTACAGGGTTGGATATCGCTTTGGTCACAGCAGAAGGTCAATTTCAGGTTCCTGCAACTGGGCGATTGCATTGATGTTAGAGGCACGCACTTTCGACTGTGCAGACGTTTCTTTTATCGTCGTGTTATTGGCTCACTGGCAGGCAACTGCCTCCCGAGTCAGCATATCTAAACACGTGCTGATTCAGATTAATTTATGTGCCGAGCTACCATTGCCCAACGAAGGTGAGAAGTCATATTTTCGGCGCGTTGCGTTAGTTGAGTTCAGAAAAGGAGTAGACGGTGAAACTGCCACAAAAAATATTCATAACGTGTACTTGAATCGTGTTCCAGTTAGTAGAACAATATGAAAACCGTTTTCATCTGTGTCAAAATGATTCCCTTCGTTCTAGGCGACCTTCTGGCGTTGACAATGACTTAGTCATTGATTTAGCAATTAGCAATTCACAGATAGCCACTGCAGAGGTTGCTAAAAGACCAAATACGTACGATTCGACTGCATTTGCTGCAGTGGATTCACTTTGAGGCTTGATTGGTGTGCTGAGCACGCTTCGTCAGGATGAAACTAACCTTACCCTATTTCCATAGCAACTCCCACGCCTGTTCGTCAGCAAAATGGGCTTTTCTAAGATCCAGACGTAACCGCAAGTGATCTCTGCCTTACCTATTCCAATATAGTTTGAAGCAGGAACTAGAAGCAGTGGAAGGAATGACATGGTGAAAATAATTGTCGGAATATCTACTTTGACCTGGACTGTAGAGCATGACGACAGACAATGCGGAGATCAGCCCGACCATTGTAACAGTAAAGGCGTGGTGGTTGATACACAAATTTATGTCGACACGCTTGACACCGATCTCTGGACGATTATCGATTGACCACCTGTTCAATGGAGAATCGCCGTCGACACGTGGAGAGCACTCAAGCCAATCGACTAAAATTGCGTTCTCTCTCAGATCGCCACTTAAATTATGGACGCGTGTTCTTTTGGTCGTACAAAGTTGTTTTGATATTTGACAAAAAAAATGAAGCAGAGTGGTTAGCAGTAACATGGCTCCTTCTACTCAATCGTGTTACTAAAAAAAGATAGCTGAGATCACGTAAAAAATGAGCAGACAGCAAAAATAACCAATAATTATCAGTCCTGCCTCCTTATCTGGGAATTTAGATCGCACAACAACGAAATCGGGTCGGATGGATCGGAGTACTTGCATTTCATGGAATCTAGCATGTCAGGGGTCGAAATTGTGCCGTTGTTTTTTGAAAAGTGGTCTACACAGAGAGTACAAAACGAGCGATGCTTAGTTACCCGATTCGCCTGTTTGGTGCACGCCCAGATTACGGCGCCAGAGCCATGACTGACGCAACCCTACATTGCTCCTGCCTTCCTGACAATACCGCCAAAACGGACTACTGTTGGCAGTTGTTTTAAACAAGCCCATTGGTGAATGCGAGTTCAAATTATTCTTTCACTTAACGATTACAGTTTGATTAGCTTTTGGGAAATTGTGCCATGAAGTGTCTTGCTGCATTAAAGGTTTTTAAATTATATTTGTGGGGAAAATAAATTCGGAAATTGAATAATGTAATAGGAATCTTGAAAGCATATTTGCCCCATGAAGGTTTTACTAATCTTCTTTGTGCAAAAACTATGTGTATTGAGCCAAACAATTGCCAGCATTTGCGGTTTTTTAAAAGATTATAGCACTAGAATAATTTAGCACTTTCTGCTTTATATTTAATCCACAAAGGTCTTACTGTGGTAGTTTTTCCCACTGACGCAAATCCTCTTGTGTACCGTGTTTTTGGAATGTGATTACAGGAAGAACGGTGTCGTAATTTAACGGAAAATTTGTTATATGAACAGATAATAATGTATACGAAGTTAGTTCGAATTCTTCACTTGACATCAAATATGCAAAATTACAATTTACCGACCTATTCCATTTTTAATTGCAGTTTTACTACTTTACTTCTACTCAATTAGAAAAAATTCTGCCTTTTTCAACGTACTGGCACAACTGACATTATTGGGAGCAATTTACGTGGAACTAAAGTGACACACTGCAAAGTCCTGTGCAGTTTCGTGTGTTTTTTTATGCGTGTCATGGCTACAAATTGTGTTGGTTTATCGTAGCAATCGAGTTCAACGCCACTTACAGGGCATTACGTGGGCAAAAACCACCGTTGTATGTAGCAGACATCGTGATGCTTGACTTTTACAAGGCAGATATTTTCCAAGCAATCACGAAAACACCCAGACGCTCTTCCGCATCAGCTGATTGACCTGTTTAGAAAACGAGGCACTAGACAGGATGGAGGCTGCGGCGAGGTACGCTAATTTGCATCTGCCAGACGCCCATCAAGATGTTTACATGACATCAAACAGGCAAAAACAACCACGGAGCAAAAAAATACAACGAAAAGAATAAGTGAAATTTGTAATCATTTGCCTGAGATCACTTATCTACTTCCTTGTGGCAGCGAGTTTAGTGCCGTGACCGAAATTGCAGCAGAACAATTGCTGGAATGTCGTCATGAAATTCGCGAAATCATTTTGTGCGTACCTGGCCACACGCTAATGTAGAAGTGGACTCGCACGGTTACCTCCAACCGTTACTACTCCTTTTTGACTAAGGTGTCTGTCAAACAGCAACTCATGAAAAAGTGCCGAGTTATTCCAGCAACTTGCGCGCAATTCGAGGGCGAATTAAATTCAACACATTCGCATTCTCTATCATCTATGGCCAACTTGCAAAGTTTTACAACGCTAAATTGCAGTTCTTGGCGTCCTCCGCAGAACACAATGTTTGTATCTCATATCAAACAAAACAGACAAACCATGAAGAAATAAGGTCAGAGGAACATGGTAGGTACTACTGGTGGTTTTCGCATTTTAACTTACAGCACTTTTGCAGCGTCTGATGAGTGAAATTTGGGCAAGCGTTGTCATGGTGATGGATGACGCCTTCTGGAGACTGACCAAATGATGGAATTTAAACATTAATTTGAATGGACTACTAGCAGAACGTTACCACGCTTAGCAAATGTTGCTTCATTGCATACTTCTAACCCATCATCCATCACTACTTCGTTTCCATTCTTTCAGCCTCTTTTTTACATTCTCCCGATCCTCGATCATTGATCTCCAGTCACATTTTGATCCCGGAGAGGTTAAATCTTTATCAATGTTAAAAGATCGTCCAGAGTAAAGTGCAGATTTGAAATGGACGCCTTTAATTTTAACAATTAAATAAACCGTCTTACAAATGCACTTTGGTTTAATTCAAACACTCAGTTTCATTCCTGAATTTACGTTTCATAACATTTATGTTTAAAGGCAAATAATTGTGGAATATTTTAGGTAAAAACGAATTGCAAAGAGACAATTTAGTTTGTGTACGTTAAATATAAACTCACCTGCTGTTGAATATTCAGCAACAATGAGCAGAGAATGAGCATTATTCCAACTGCGCGTCGGCATTTCATGTATCTGAAAAATAAAAAATCTCAACTAAGCAAAAATTTGCTTGTCCCTACAGCAATATGTCTGGTTCACTATGTCAATGAGTGTGTACTACTTTCTTTTTTTATCGAAATAAATGGATTTTTTAATTTTCTTGAAAACAGAACGCAGAGGAAAAAAATCATGCATTCTTGAAGATTTATTGCTAGACTTCGGATAATGCTGTTCCCCAAAATATCCAGACGTCGAATTTCGCAGTAGTTTGATTTTTAAAGTAACCGCTTAATAGGTTTTGTTGCTAGCAGAGAACTGTGTCATGGAAACACAATATCATCTCGACGATCTTGAGAACTGCATTACCGACAACATACGTGAACTCGATTAATGCCGCATCAGTTATTCTACCTAAAATGGACTCATCGGTCAAACATTCAAACCACAATTTAACCGGTTGGCATGACAACAGCCATCTAAATGGAGTGGTCACCTCGTTTTAGCATCGCAGGAGGTTTTGTCTATTCTACCTGGGGGTACTTATTGGTTTCCAATCACCCTCGACGCCATCTTAATATGTGAAATTATGTGCATTTCTTGTGACAGTTTAAACAAAAAAGGCTCAAGAATGGGAATCACGCCAGGGGTGACGATCTACCCTGATACGACCCGATCGAAGAAGAGTGGAAGATGCAGGTGGCGCTTAGCTCAACTTATTTATTGACGCGACAGTGGTGTGTGTGTGTGTGTGGTGTACAAGGTAGTTAGTCAGTTTATATAGGATCGGCTGAAGATCGATCTCTACACGAACAGTGTTGCATAAAGTGCCTTCACGCAAACCAATTGAATTCATGTTCCCTCACGATTGCTGTGTCGTGTTGAGTTTCGTTTTGTAAGAGATCTTGTGAATGAAATTCCGACTTTTATCAATTAACGACCCTTCGCTGTCCAGCGCTTATGAAATTCTTCTGGCCCTTACAAGCAAATGATCCATTCGTCTATAGTGATAATCATACTATTCTCAGTGCGTGGGCTTCAAAATAAACGGTTACTGGTGTATGCTGCTATCTCGTAAAATCACGGTTTAGATTTGCTCAGTATTTACTTTGAATTGTAAATTTTAGGCAAAAATCTGCAAATGACAGTGATAATAACTCGTGACAAAGCATTCTGGTAACCACTCGGCACTTTACGTATCTCTACTATTTTCTTGTTTTGAAAGAAAGTGATTTGGTAAGCTTCAAATCATGTTAACTACAAATAAGCGGTTTTAAACAAAACCACACGCAATTTGCTCTTGAGGCGACAGGCAGTAAACTCCGAAAGGAAATGGACTTCGATCATACCAACCCCAAAAACACCTACATCATCACTTCAGCGTGACCTTCGTCTTGACAAAGCCCTTAAAAGTGACCTACGCTTAAATTTCTCTATCTAGATTTGGTTAACTTCGGCAGGTAAGGCAGACATTTCCGCTTAGTTTGTGTGCTTCCTGCCAGGGGCCTACGTGATACTGATAATCCCATATCCCATTTTTGATCCATCAAAACATTTCACTTGCTAAAAGCCTAAGAAACACCGTGTTTTAGCTCTAGTATGTGAAAAGTGTAATTAGAACCAGGTGTGAATGCAACAAGAGCTTGTCCAAATCACTATTTCTTCGATTTGAAAAAAAAAACATTTTATCAGGAATAAGTTTGAGGAACATCAGAAATTTTGCCGTTTTCGAATGCTACTTTACCGTTTGTTTAAGGCTTTTAAAACAATTGGAACCAAATGGTGCCACATTATTTGACCTGTCCTTCATCTTTCAATTTAATTTTCATGCTGATGAACCAGTGAACATTTGCTCAATCTACTAATCAGGAAAAAAGTAGTTCGCAAATATGGACGCACACGTGATGTTTTAGACAGGACAAATTAGCGGAGGAATGTAAAACGCTTGGCGAAATTCATGCATGGGGTTCATGAACGATTTGAACCGCACTGGCAAATGAGACCCAAAGAAAAAGGGAAGGAATTCGATTAGTAATTGTTTTAATACTGATTTAACCTATTTTTATGCTTTTAAATGGGTGGCTTTTTAACCAATTAATTTAGTACGAAATGTAATAATTGGACACATTTTCATTTCTGCATATAAATTGCATCTAACACACGTTGGATGGCAATTGCTTTGACTTCACTAATTTGCTTAGACGTTGAAGCGATTTCCCTGTCTGAACAAGTAACTTCGCACCGTGAATTAAAAGCAGATACTGTAGATTCAAAAAGCATGTGACAGAGAAAGTGTTCGTGTAGAATTGTTAAAAGTAGGGTTTTTGGGAGGTAATTTAACAACGTGACCTTCACCAGAAGACTAATTGCTCGCAGTTGATTGGCTAACAAACTTAATTGGGCATTAACACACGATTGGTTACAGAAGAACTTGGCTCAAAGTCAGGCCTCCTTAAACCACCACGTAATGTGTTGCTTTTTTTTAATGATTTATAACACTTTCAGACGCTAACGTGTCTCTTCTCTCTGTGGTGAGATTCAGTGCGTTGCGTGCAACTCGTTAATTACATTTCTTTTTATTGCTTTGATAAAAGGACAAACTTTTGGTGCCATGGAATTTCGAGCCAGGTTAGAATTTGACTCAGCAATTCCATGAAAATTTCGAGGTGTTTTCGCATTCTTCCTATCAAGCGTTGCTGGAGCCGCTTTATCGGATTTGGCACCTCAAGGAAAACAAGAATCGGGTTGAGCAAGTCCACATAAACAGCTGTTTCAACCCAATTACTGTCTCCATCAGCACTGAATTCTGAGGATAGATAGTTAAAGCACGTTCAATTTCACGCAACTAATTGAACTTGCTCTAACCTTAAGAATTGACGCATTTAAACAAGGCAACAGGGTTATACTATTGAATCAGCGTGGCCAATACACAGTTACGGCGCATCATAGCTTGTAATGAGTCTAATGTGCACTATTGGCAGTGATTATTAAATAAAATCGATAAGCTGAACGCACAGCTATTAGAATTTCTCGACCTTAAAAACGAACTTTTTTAACCAGTTCAAAAAGACTGATATTTTGCTCGTTCAATTTGCTTGATAGGCTTTTTTCTACAAAAATATATGCTTTAGTCAGCTCTGGCCTTCGGAAATCGAGCATGTCGATTACCTACCCGGGTCTGTTAGGAATGAGAGCTATCGGCAAATCTGAAATCGATTCTTCCTCCAGCCCCTCGATCTACTGCGACCCCAATTCATAGCATTAATTTCTCCCTTTCTCTGTGTATGCAAGGACGATGTTTATACTACTGAATTTTGGATCATGAGTACCAATTTCGTCCAGAAATTCAAAATCTACTTACAAGGTCATGAATTAATTAGGCCATAACAAAGTTCTTTAGTTCGGACGGGGTGGTAGACTGACATCGCAATCCCGGTGGCTTCTCGTGAAATTAACAACCCTTCTAAATCTGTTAAAAGCTTTTGACTTTTGCCAACTTTTAAAGTAGCCTTGATATTCAGAGATCATAACGACCAAGGTCGTAATTTGGTATGCCTGCAGCTTATACCAAAATGGCGTCTTTTGCTGTGTTCTCGTGCCACTTCCAATTGGCTACTTCTGGCGCATTCCAAATTAGCGTATTTAAAGGTGCAAATGATTAAAATTTTCATACCATGCACACGTTCTTAGCGAAATCCATTTTAGCTATTAGTATCTTAGGGCACAGAAAATCAAGCCATCATCTTGGTGGCATTTCAAAGTTAAAAGTCTTGTTCGTTTTGAGTTTGGAAGCGGAAATATGACAAAATTTATTCTGGGTGTTCATTTGGATCGTGTTTCAGCTCTTGGAACAACCTGCAAACAGTTGTGTTGACTTAAAATGCTGACTCTAATCTGTACTTTAAGCTTTGGATGCTGGCAACCGTCCTTCATCGACAAGAGGTTGGCCCATAATCGAATGCTTAAAAAGTCCACGGATTAACGCTGAGAGAACAAACTTTGAAACGCAATAAATAGGTCTTACGTGTAGTGATTCAAAAAAACCAAATAACCTATATAACCACTGAAAATTCCTTTCTTGTCCATCGACAAGATGAATTTCGAGGTCCAATTGAAATTGTAAGGAATGATGAATCGCACGCAAAAGCGGTGCTACAAAGTGCCAGATGGGATGCTGCGAAGGTGTGGCATTTATTTTGAACTTCTTTCCCTTAACCAACTGCTAGTAAGTAGAAACTCAATCTTGAACCCCTAAAATGAATTAAGATAAGAAATCTGCAGCCTCTTGCTACTGCCCTTTGTTGCGTTTTGTGTTAGATAATTCAGCCAATCACGATTGAAATCAGCTGAAGAGGTGATGAACCACCATGTGATTTTCCTCAAAACGCAATAACGCAGCTCCAAAAAGTGCTGTTTTCAATTAGGCGAAGGTAATCCTAGACATTTCTAAGAAATGTTGGGAGTACATTTCGAATTAAATATATTTCGTTTTTTATTCCTGAGCCTTAACGCAGTGATTAAACGATAATTAATCAAGGGATTTTATGTCTAAAAGATTTAATGTGAAAGTTTGCATGTGATATTAAGTTACAAGAGGGACACTTTGAAAATTGCGTTACGCCTTCATTTGCTGCAGTCATTGTTAATACGGTCGGCAATTTTTTTCCCATGAGATATTTACAGCCATGCAAGAAAGGGCTTGTTTTGCTGTTTAAAAATCAGCATTTCTCGGCAAAGTATCGAAAAAAGGAGGAAAAGATGTGTGCCTCAAGACTGTCCACATGTTCCTAAACCACTGCCAGGTTTTTTCCTCAATTGTAATTAACACAAATTTTGGTAATTCAATGTAAAAATCTTTTGCATTCAACACCAGTAATCATCAGGTTGATAATGAATTTAAGCGATACCATTAGACAGCTTGTGGTTTTTTTGATGTCTCTGAATAACTTTAAATGAGGAACTCACCTAAATTCTAACAGAGCTTGTTCACTTTCAACCATAAGTTAACGGAAATTAATTTTTCTGACAGAAGCATTTAATAATAATAATAATATTTTTTTCCGTAAATTTGTGTTTGATCAGTCTTGGGAACTATAGTTAATGGCTCTGATTACAGGGCATGAGACAGGGAACACCATGCTATGCCACATTTGGGCTAGTGCATCAGGCGCAATTAAGTATACAAGTTGCATGTTTTAAAAGCAAACTTTGTCGCTTCTAAAAATGTTTGGATGTACTTCTGACTACTAAATTCAAGTTCAAATTAGGGCCAATTATAAGGCTCCAAGTTATTTAAAATATACCCTTAGCAGAGATTTGACATTATTTCATAAGCCAAATGATTTCTGGGGAATATCTAGGTTTGAGGTCTGTGGTGAATGATGCATGGATTTTTTCACTATAGGCTAAGTCTAGTTTTTTTTTAAAAAAATGGATTTGTCAGAATTTTAACTAAATTTAAACACAGGTCTCACCGGAGTAAAAACTCATTTAAGTGGCTTCTCACGTTTAGGGACTACAAGTTATCATTTAACATTAAACCAACAAGTATAGATGAGCCTCGGTTTTGCACTTAGTTGCTTTTTTTTAGGTAGCTCGAATAATTTAGAGTGAACTTAATTAAAGGTAGATGAATACTGACAACAACAAACATTTAAATGTGATTTCCTAAAGAATGCAGACTAACTCCAAGCTGTTAATCCTTTATTAATAAATGCGTTCACGCCTTGTAGATTTTTTTGGAAAATTTAAATGCCTCATAACTTTTGAAAAAATAAAATTAGCACTATTTCTTGAAGGCAAAACATTTATATTAATTTGCCGAAAAAGCAAATAAATATTAAATTAAAAGCAAAAATGTTTTTAAATTTTATAAATACCCTACGTAGTACAATTCTAAAAGCTTACACAGTGACGCAGCAGTGATGCCACATTCATTAAATTGTGATAAAAAGTCACGTTATTTTTTAAACCCACTACACCCAGTTCGTTAAAGTTCAATTTGCGTAAAGCCTCAACTTCGTAACGTCGCATATTTTGACATTGGTTAATAAAAGGGCTCGGGGGGTTGCACTTTATTATTATTATTGTTGTTGCTTTTTTCGCAGAAAAGGTTGCTGTCAAGATAATTGACAAGACGAAGACCGACGCAGCTGCTCGGCGCCTTATCTTCAGGGAGGTGGCGGTGCTCGACAGGCTTCACCACCCAAACATTATCCGGCTCTACGAGGCAAGTGCATTCTAACTTCAGGGCGTGCGCAGCGCTAATTACGCAGTTGTTGTCATTGTTGTTGTTAATGTCAAAAACACATCGTCCTGTGGCAGTTCAAATTGTGCTTCTAGATTGTTACGACTCCCCCAGTACACGCTTCAATACCTTGAGCACGAATAATCGATCCCTTGTAGGCCTTTTGACCGAAGCAAATGGTGAATTCAAAGTTTAATGGGCCAATAGGAAGAGGGCGGCAGATATGAATGCTAAAGTTGATGTGCATAAACCGCAGCTGGTAGTGTACAAGATAATGCTGAAAAATCCTGATGCTTACACTTAATTAGGCAAAAAAAATAAACCGAAACATTGCTAAAAGTGTTTTGCAAAAAGAATAAAATAAATTTTATAAAATTAAGTAGGTACTACTTGAAATATGACAGAAATTTTAAAATAAGCTATATCAACTAAGGTCTTTTGTCATAACTAAAACCCGCAAAGAGCCGAAAAAAATTGTTTTATTCACATATATTTATTTATTTTGGAGAATTTTAAAGATGTGTTTTGTGGAATTAGCACAATTAAGTTGTCATCTAAAATCAACAATCTAGTGGTAATCAAAATCCGTTGATTAGATTCGAACTAAGCGCAACTTGCACCATTTCAAGAATTTGTAAAAAAAACTAAATGTCTTCTTTTATTTCAGTTTACAAAACCTCTTAATTGTTAATCATGGAACCTCTTAGTTTTTTAATTGTGGAATTTTTATCTTAGCTTTTTAGTTTGCTGATATTTTCGATAATTTGGTGGTTTAACAGTATGAAGATAGATAAATTTTTCGCCATGTTTGAGCACATAAAGTAGGGGGATCGCTTAGGAAAATTTACATCGTTGGCACGAAAAGACTTTGCCAACCCCACTCCCATTTGCCCGAAGGTGATCGAGTCGCTGACGCGACTGAACATCGTGATGGAGTATGCCGCTGGCGGCGACATGGAGAGGCGCATCCAAAAGAAGGGCGCTTTCAACGATTCCGAGGGAAAATTAATCTTCGCGCAGTTAGTCTCAGCAATCAGGCACCTGGTAAGGTTTTGCTGTGAATCGTGTTTATTCAACCCCTTAATCCAGTCGCTCCACCTCAGACACAGGGTTCCCCTTTCCGCAGCATGTTGCCAGCCGCGCGGATCCTCAACTCCCCCCTCATTCGCACGATCGATTATTTTGGATTATCCCCACATCCGAGGTATAAATACACACGCGCAAACCCCACACATGACACAACGACACCAACGTGGTTGAGCTCTGAAGTGAACGATTGTGTCCGCGCCAACCCTCCCGATCTTTTTCTTCATCGTGGGCATCAGGGAAGCGTAATTGGGCCAGGGCTAATTCCATGGCCCCGGCTTGGTTTAAGACCACATGCTGGGGCCCACACCAGTTTAAATTAACTGACCCAGTACCTACTAACACAAAAGAGTAATGGGCGTAGCGCAGCTAAGTGTTTTCATGTTCTTTTCTTTTAAACATTTGAATTCAGATCCATAGATACTTTAATCAATGAGCATAATTTTTTTTTAAACCAATCAAATTTGCTGGAAATGAACATGTCGTCAGCCAGGAATTAGGTTGCCGTCAATACTGCGTGACAGCAAATAGGTTGATCGAAGCAACAAGACTGAATTGATAGAAAAACGTTATTTACCATCGCCTTCCTTTTCGAAAAGTTTTTTTTTAAAAAATACGTTATCTGTCTTACGCTTTTGAATTGTTGTATCGTTTGGTGATGTAGCATGAGCACAACATAGTTCACCGTGACATCAAGGCGGAGAACGTCTTCTTCTCTATGCGTTCGCCGATTGTCGATCCAGAGGGGGGTCAGACCAACCACCGCTTGGTTTCTGGAAGGTATCCGTGGGAGTGCGGAAGCAGCTACTCCACTTCGTCAACTTCGACGACACGCCGTCAAGGTCATCGGAGCGACACTATCTCCAAGTCCAGTAGAGCATCTTCGGGGGAATCCCAACACGGTACTCAGCTAGTTTTGACTGATCGATTGACGCACTGTTGCAGTCATTTGAGCACACGTATTTCTAGCCAATAGAGTTTGAGGGAGATCTACTCAGGGTGTCTCCTAACTTGGTACTTAATTTGCATTACAGCCGAGTCCAATCAGTCGCTGCTGTATTCTCCCAACTTTTACCGAGTTAAAATCGGTGATTTTGGGTTCAGTAAGACAATCAACAACTCTGACCAGCAACTAACAACATTCTGCGGTTCCCCACCGTATGCCGCACCCGAGCTCTTCAACTCCTCATCGTAAGTAAAAACACATCTACTATAAAATACAAAGTAGCAATGTCATCGAATTTTAATGGATAGCGAGAAAAGAGATTCAGGGTTCAAAACAATACAACATTACTATTTCGCTTTAATTTCTCCTGTATTACTTGAATTGACTTGACGCCACTTGGCAAAAAGATTATATGAAAACATAATTTTGATAAATTGATTCGAAAAAAATTGTTTAATCATTTTATCCTTATTTAATGAGCATTTAATTGGCTCCTCCATGACCTTAGTCGTGTTCGAGGTCATTTAACTGTAACGCGATTCGTCTAAATTGAATCTCACAGTGCCATTGTACTCGCCATATTTATATAAACAGGCATTAAAAAATGTTAATCCATATTCTTTACAAGACAACGAACTATGTTAAGCTATTTGCATTTTAATTGCAATTTTCCGGAACCATTACTTAGAGAAAAGGATTACAATTAGTAACAAATCCAATTTATTATCTTTCAAAAAAATGCTTTTGTTTAAATGGGTTAGAATAGTTTAAGAGGGTCATCTACTTGGGACTACCTGAAGGTCAGTTGAAGGTCATTGGTTAGAAGAGACCAACTATTCAGAAATCGTCAATTCTCCGGCTGACGTGTTTAAAGTCAATAACTACCACAACTCGTCTTGTAAATGTCGAGTTATTTCAACCTATTCAAAGCAAGAGAAGCACCCGCACAAGTTACTTCATGTTTTTATTAAATTAAAAAGATAATTTTTTTTTAATTTAAACGCGAAATTTATTATTTGGTAAGCTGGTGCTTTAAAAATGGTAAATTTCATTTGAAAACATTGAAATCCGGGAGGTGACGGTTTTGTTTTTTTTAAGTCAATGATTCCACTTTTTTCCGTAACAGGACTTAGTATGACTTTGTTTATAAATTGCTTTGCCAAAAAGGTACAGCGTTAGGACCACAGCACAAATCGTTTTATAATTGTCAGTAAAATTGATTCCAAAATTTAATATGTGTATACAAATTAAGTTAAATTGGTTTTTTACGAATTTCGGCACATTCTCTGTTTCCCTGGCTTATGCTGCACCCGATCTTTTCAATTCCTCATTACGTGCAAATATTTCTACTGTAATTAATAAGTAGAAATGTGATTGAATTTTCAATAATACGCCTGCTGATAATCCTGCCTCAGCCGACGCCGCAAAAATTTACCTGTGAAGCGGACAACATGCATTATTTCGACAACATGCATTTAAAAATTAATTCTTTTAAATCAGATTTTCATGCATTAATTTAACTGGTCTAAATACACTCGGAAAAATGTCCATGTCAATAAAGTTATAATTATATTTTTTTTTCTGGCAACTCCACTTACTTATTTTTAAAATTGTTTTTGTCCTCATTTTGATTAGCTGTTTTTGACTAGCTTACTTGGAACTTATTTTCGTTCAAGTTTATTTGGCAGAAGGTTAATATAGCCATGCTATTAGTCATTTCAAGGTCATTGGTCCGAAGGGACTAATCAAAACGTGCCATCCAAACCTGCATTTCAGGTCAATCAAATATTGGACTTGTCGTTGCCTGACGCATTTTCTGCTAGCATCAATGCCAAACAGCCATTTAAATGTCCAATTATTCCAGCAAAACCGCTACTTAAAAATTTACATTTCTCAAAAGCTTGTTGCCTGTTGATAGTGAGAAAAAATACGATTGGCTCATCACCTGCACTCCAACGACAACTGATGGCACAGAGCAGAGCCAAAATAGTTTTAAATTTAAAAACAAAGCGCCCTCTTTGGTTGGCTGGTGATTTCGAACCAATTTCGATCATCTGTAAACGTCGAGACTTGGAAACTAACATTGTCGTTTTCTTGACACGCTGATTTGATTTTCGTTTTTAATTGTTAAAGCCAACTATTTGGACACTAAAATGACCTGTAGCGGTCGATCCGGTTGCTTTTTTTCCAGACCCTGAAGATTGTAGCGGATTAACAGCGATAGCGCCTCAGTGAACCCTGGTTACCGACCTGACGGTGACAATGACTCATCCGCTCTCCCATTGGTTGCTGTTATCAGACGCCTGTCATCCGTTCACTCATCCACTCACTAAGCAACACTTGGGCGGCGTGACGCTAATAAACGGTCGTGTCCTCTGTCGCCTCTTTTGCCACTCTTCTCGGTTTGTTACCGGTTGTAAGGTGGTGCTAGACCGCAAGCCACTACAAACCTACTAATGGGCAGCGGCATATTTAGAAATTCGTACTCGGAACTAGCTGGCTCTCTTATGGGATTACGGAATTCCTTATGACATATAACAAAAAGCAACGCCTGGAACACATCACAAATGGGGCTTTGAATTTCGCAGGATTCGTTAATGAGCTACATTCGCTATTCGCTGATTTCCACCAAGTTAGAATACGCTGTATTTAAAAAGACAACATAAAAGCCACAAAACAAGTCATTTCACTGTAGTTTGAAGGACCGATTATCAAATTTACAAAGGTTGTGAAAATGTGGTCACGAATTTTTGGCCTACAATGAATCTTGCTTCCGCTTTCAGGTACCTGGGTCCGCCGGTGGACATGTGGGCCATGGGGGTGCTGCTCTACTACATGCTGGTGGGGTGTCTGCCCTTCCGCGGTCGCACGGTCACCCAGCTGCGCAAGGCCATTCTGGAGGGGACCGCGGGAGGGGGTCTGGTGCACGTGCCCCCTCGCGTCTCGCAAGGCGCCGCCGCCCTCATCCGCAAACTGCTCTCGCGCAACCCCAAGACCCGTCCGAGGGCCGCCAAACTCATAGAGGAGGCCACGCGAGTCGCGTCGCCCCTTCGACCCCTCTCGGTCGATCGTCTGGTGGCGACGGGGGGCAATTACTGCTGGCGACGCACTCAGCCCTGGCTGGCCAAACAAGTGTTCCCAGCTGAATACCCCAGATTCAGCATGCAGCCCGGCGTGAGTTGTGGTCTGTGTGAACCAGGACACTGTTAGTTCAATCTGATTGGTTACCGGCTTCCTAGCACTAGCACAGACACATAACACGGATGAGTTGTCGTCCAGTACGCGCTTGGTCATGTGGCCCGCCAATGGGAAGAGGGCGGCTGATTCAAATACACAAAGTAGTGTGGATAAACACAAGTAGGAGAAAAAATAGAATACTGTGAAAAATAATGAAAATACGACCCGTAGTACCTCCAAAGCCTTTCGGCTATCGCCTAATAATGTGGCGAAAGGCACAATTTGGTTTATTGAGAAGGGAATGTGCATTTCTTCCACTTTCCAATCCAAAATTTTTTTTACGAGAATCCTCTCGGTAAATTAAGTAAATTCATAACGGTTTGATGCGCTGATTGTCTGCTGAATTTTGTGCCTTTTTCGAGTCAGCTGATGGCATTGTGGCTCATAACTGATGCGAGCATTGTGTAAATCCACTGTTGACAGGTGACTGTGTTGTGTTTAAAAGATGAAGAGAATATATTTAATGAATTGTAAATTAGTTCATCATTTTTAACAATTTCCTTGTGTTACAAATGGCCTTTAAGTCGGCCTGATTGTCCTTCTATACTCGAAAACGAGAATGACTTGGGATTTTGTTACTACGATTGTCTGCACAGGTCCCAATTAATTTGTCTACTTAATCATACACAGAAGGAGTGTTATTCCAATATTTCAATAGCTTGAGACGTGTGGTGTGTTTTGCGAACAACGTTCTTAGCAAAATATAACGCTCAACTTTCTTGGATGTGACTAGCACCCTGAAAGCTCCGATTTTGTGGGTCCCAACCTAGGTGTAGCAGCAATTTCTTTTTTAAATGCAACCTTTATTGATTGTTTAAATTGATCGATATAGATACCTCTAAATTTACTCATTACTACTTAATTGAGCCTTGACGTTACTTTTCCACCAGAATTCTAGACCAGCTGTTGTGTTGTTTAATAATGAATCCCAAGTTTAATTCTCATTACTGGCTTTCATTCACTTCTTTGTGCTGCAAACAAAATCACGTGTTTTCTGATGCAGGTGATTGGATGATCAGAATGAGCCCTCAGCCAATAGCGTTAGCGGATGCAAATATTTCTTGTTGATTAGCTGAAATTCCCTTTCTGCAAAGTTAATAGATTGAAACAGAATGGGACGTAAATATCAGTCAATAAAAGATTAATATTGTTGTAATTTTTTTAAGCAAATCGCTGTCCCATTTTCACTGATCCTGATTGATTTGAATTCGCTACCAGTCAAAAATACAACGAGCAAGCAATTTAACTTGACGCTGGTAAAGCTCTTGTGTCATGTTCCAAATCATGATGGCACAGAGCAAAAATAATGATTTCATTGTTAATACCCATTGGCATCAATGGCCAATGACCAGGCTTCATTGCCCAACTCACGCACTGATTGGCCTTTGATTCGTGACAATCCTATCATACGTCTAAAGGTCAGTGTTTTTTTAAAAAAAATTTATCTTACTGGTTAGCCAAAATAGCTGGAGGTTTGAGATTTTAATCATACAAGCAGCCTTCGCTCCAATCAGGAGCTGTGAATTTCCATTTATTCATCAAGTTGAATGGCAATTTTGAGGAAAATCTTTAGCCCAGTAGATGTTGCTACGGTGCACCGTATTTTAACGTGTGAGACCCTCAAATTAAATCTGGCTTTGTCTTAACAATGATCGTGCTTGGATGATTTACTGCAGGCAACACACTTGAATTGACGTGTCAGTAAAAACCCTGAGAAATGGGCAAATTTTCACTCGATTAAATGGCATTTTATTAAGGTTTGTGGAGCATTATACCAACAAGCAAACACGAAATTTGCCTACGTTTTTCCTCCATGTTCAAACTGCAAATTCGTGTGGCTAATATTTACAGTTATTGTCCACCGTTGACTTACGCTGGATTACAGATTGAATTTGCAAACCAGAACACGTTTGATGCGCAGCCCTCTTATCATACTTCCATACAATCCCTGTCAAATAGGGACATCTACACCTTTTACTATTTGCGTAGAAGGTGTCGATGCGATGACCGGGAAACTAAATGACAAGAAATTCGGTTAAATTTACTTCAATGGAAAACATTTTGGTTGCGCATGCTGTTCTTTTATAGAAAAAAATCAAATTTGAGAAGATTAATAACCTCCGAGTAGGGGTGTAATTTAAAAGGCCTTCTTTAGGCACAGTCTTTTCGAAAGGGAAAATTACAAAGAAGGGTTTGTTCGTTTGTGATCTGGCTTATCTCTGGGAGCACATAATTGTGCCTAATTACAAAGGCATGACGCACACATCTTGCAAATGGCAGTGTCGTCACGATAACCGCCCAGTCGCAAGCGTAATTGTTGTGCTCAAGGTGAAATTTAAGACGGACGGTCAGAAATTCCTTTGAAATTGAAATAATGAGTTAATCGAGCATACTAGACCGCCAATCGTTGTTGCTTCGCGCGACCTTGAACGCCTCAAATCTACCAATTAAATTGAATTGGAGTTGCGTTTGGAATTATCCACAGGTAGCAACCACAAAAATAGTCCACGGTAGTCACACATCAAACCAAGAGTCTCATAAATAACGTTGTTTAAATAAAGTCATCAATATTCGTCACCTGTTGTTACTAAAGCCTTTTCAACGCAGGCCAGACAGACAGGTATTCAATTGTGAAAGGTCCGACCTTGAGAAAGAATAAGTGCCATTGGTTTCTGTTGCTATGCTCGTGACCACACATGCGCGGGGACGGTCGCAATTGGTGGAGGTAAATAGTCCAGAGTATGCAAATTTGTGCCTGCTTGAGCTAAGTGAACGAGCATGCATGTGAAGGTCTCGGGTTATGACAAGCCCCGTCTGGTCCCACTTAACCTCGGATGCAATCAAAACACCAAGCAAATGACCTTAATTCTTTAATTTCAAATCGATTTAAAATATTTTTTTTTCAAATTTATTTATTTTCCTAACATCTTTTATTCAGGAGAGGATATTTCCTTTCTTGGTGTTTTTCATCTCATCTGTACGGACCGTCAGGTTCAATAGTAGGAAATAATAAAAAAAGTCAAACAGATAAGGTGCTTTTATGACTACTTAAATAAAAATATCCTTTTCTTCGGCCGTTTCGGAATTTCCGATAACAAAATTGACCTCCAGCTAGCTGTATCGTCAGCTTTTAAGGCATTGGCTCACGCAAGCATCTTTCAGAATATGGAGAACTAAATTGTATTCGGTTCTTCAAAAGGCCACATTGTTAAAGCCGATTTTGTGCATGACAAAGTATCCAGACCATTGTTCCTCTCAAAGATTTGGTGTGAAAATACTTCGCGATGACCTGGTAAAAACTAATGGTCTACGCTTACATTAAGAAACATGAATTTGAACGCCGTGAAAAGAAGTCTACATTATACAGCAACTCTGTAAGGAGTGTTTCGCCTTCAAATGTGCGCAAACGTTTTCCAAAATGGCGAAAACTTGTGTCTAATCGTAGGCTCAGAGTTGAGCGAATACATGCGCTAAAGAAAGCGATCCGGCTCAATTGGTTGCCAGAACACCCTCAAATTTTGATTTTTCCAATTACTTTTAACTCACTCGGTATTGTATCTTCACTCGTGACCTGTTAGATGAATAGGTATTTCAAATTGTTAGAAGTGTTCATGCACCAGTGCCGGTGAATGTGACTTGTCGGGACGTGGACATTCCCGAGGACAACTAAATTGACAGTGTGATTTGTGACTGTAGGATAACTCAATTGCACTTCTACAGTCAAGCCACACCCTTGTTCACACTAACAATCCATTCTGGATCGCCCAGACAACATTTGACCGTCCACGTCACTTCCAATTGGATGACCGCTTTTGGCCCCATCTTGTACTCGATCCTTCGACGTGTGCCAAACAAGGGGTTTGCATTACAACACCACATAAAAACGTTACACGTCTAGATGGTTCATTTAACTGTTCATGGGTTTTCACTCATATGGTTAAAAAGGTCATATTGCTAACGATCAGTCTGCAATGTTTAGAATGAGAGCTTATATAGCTATGGACTGTTGGTAAGAATAGTTTGGCGGTTTTTATGAACGGTCGGTTTACCGGAGCCTGGGAAACAAAAAAATTGCTTTCGTTAATTTTGAAATTGGTGACTTTCTCACAGAAAAACTAACGAACAAGTTAGATGTCACAAAGGCACACACCCACAAACAAGTAACCCTTGCAACTCACAAAAAACATGCAATTACAAAGACTTCAAAGTCACATACCGCTTTGTGATGGGTCTATCTGCCTGCATCTTCTTTTTTTAACAAGGTTTGTGGTTTTGGGACCCATAGACAAAGGGTAATGCCGCAAACCGATTATTGCCGCATTAGTAGGCACGAAATTTGGCTTTGCTGTTTACTCCATGTTCAAATTAAGAGATCGAGTGGCTAATAACACAATGTTTATGTTAGTTGTACATCTCATGTTCACCTTGTTTATTTGCAAATAGACAAGTAAGGAGAGTCAAATGTAGATGGCGAAATTGGGCAAATAAATGCCATTGCTTAAGTGAATGTTTTTAATAACAGAGTGGAGTACAAAAATCACTGTAAGTAAAGTTTAATCACGCGAAAGAGCTCTTAAAATCTGGAGTGAGTTCCACGTGCTCTCTCTTTAACGCTCACAACACGAAAGGTGTCCTCATCCGTGCTTTCATTTCAAGAGAGACGCAGACAGCGCATACCTGATTGAACTAGACTTCATTTAGCGAAATGAATTGTTGTTTATGCACGTTTGGCACTTGCTCTTTACTCTGCAATCATGGATTTAGCGTCTTAAGCAACATGATCTGGCTATTACGAGGTTAAAACCAGCGAATCTAGATTCTGCAGTGGTTGTGAAGCGCATTTTCTAAAAAAATTGATGCAGCATTTCCTTGTACTTCTCCAAATGCCTGCAGTCGGGAATTAGAGCCCATTTTTTTAAAAATACCCTGGTTTCTTTTATTTTGGGTCATTTTTATAAATTATTTTTTTCCGACAAAAAAAGAGGTTTTGTTATTCTAACAACAGATTGGCTAGGGCCACCAATGCACTTGAGTCAAGATTTTTGAGCACTATATTGACACCAACATTTAAACAATGCCTTTTTGAAATTGTAACGCGTTAATCTCCATTTGGGAGCTTGGGAATTGACGAATGAAATTCGCGTTTTGAAGGGCATTATCCGGCATCAATTTCATTTGTGTTTGATGAGTTGGGGGATTAATAGCAACCTTTTCCTTCTCTAGTCCCTGGACGCGTGCTCAGCCCTCGCCGACGCCAGCAAAAGGGCTTCCCGAATCCTCCTAAGCCCCTCCTTGATGCCCGCTGGCAAGAGGCCTGAGGTGGCTCACGAGACCTCCCTGTCAACACGGACGTCGGCGTCTGGTCATCTGGACGTGAATCCCGGGGTCGCAATCACCAACGCCAAGTCGACTACTGACCTCAACGAACGCGTCAACACGAGGATGATGAGTGCGTCGGAGGACGTGATTGCCCAGTCAGAGGTCGAGGCGGCCAGGCTGCTTCTCCAGCTCGGCATCGCCTCAGATCGTCTCGGTGACCATAGAAACAGCGACGCCCGAAGTTCCATCACCGGCGCCTACCGCATCATGCTGCACCAGCTGCAAAGGTAAGTTCAGCGCCACTTACCATTAGTTAGTGGCCTAAAGCTAGCTCACCTCCAAACACGTTTCACCCAAGTTATCTTCGGAGATATTCGCAACGGTTTCACGCCCATTCCGAGTTGGATGATGAACATGCAAAACTATGCAGATATATTTTAAGCCCGAAAATAGTTTATTTTAGATCTCTTGTTATTACGAAGAGGGGAACAGGGCACACACTTTGGCATTCGTTCCCAAACAAAATGCAAAACGTATAATTATCGCAATGTTCTATTTTTGTAAGACAAGTTAAAAAGAATGAAGGCTTTGGATATGTAAATGCTAAAATAGCACAAATGCTAGTTAGGGCGTGGACGTTTCTGCAAGAAACAGTTAAAAACAGAATGCAAACACGCAAATGTTTGCAGTCCTGAATCAATGTCTTTTGTTTGGTTGCATTTGCGGGTGAATAATCAGGCTAGGAAGTTGGGCTATTAGCCCATCTCAGGTGAGAAAAAACGGCAATTCGAGTTTCCATACACATGGGAGCCCGCGTGCAATTCCTACTCACCAAACCAAGATTCGTTGTACGATACTTCAGTGTCCTGCTAACAAACTTCCACCTCTATGGTGAATTCTAATTACCAGCGGTGTTTGAATAAGCTTAGGGTTACGGCGCCTCAAAATATGCCCTCTTATAATGGACGTGTGGATAATTGTGAATTGAATATAAGTTGTCGTTTTTAGACGTTACTTCTATTGCACCAATTGAGTCCCCATTAATTGGCTTGAATAATTCGCAGAAATACCTATCAAACACTAATTTCTAAAAGTAATGTTTGGAATAAACGTTTGCTTAAAGCCTCACGCTTTAAGGACCAGCGCGAGTTTTATCCCAACCAAACATGAACGAAAACAGCATTTTCATAATCTTGCTTTTTTTGTCAAGAAAAAAAAATAATTTGAATCTTTCCACTGCGGCAACTAGCATACCTAGGGGCAGTTAATTGTCGATCCCATTTAACCCTAGAATTGCTAAAAGTAACAGTGCTTCAAAGTACGCCTGCTTAAAATGGACGTGTGGATAAGACAAAGTGGTGTTTTTATTTAGTTGCATTAATAAATGGAAATCAATTTTAACTTGTCATTCTTAGAACCTGCGTCCACGGGGTTAAATCAGAGTCATTTTAGTACAATTAAATCTACTCTTTTGCTGGGTGTAGACATGTACTGACGACATGCGTAGATGCTGCCGCACACTGGTTTCTGTTATTTTGTGATAACTGGGTGTTTACAACCAAATGATTTTTTGAAACCAAACTAGGATGTCAAGATATCTTTTAAATTCTACTTCTCTGCTCCGAGGATAACAAAACATATCTTAGATCTCTTCAGGGCGACAACTAGCGAGACCACGAGGATCATTTTGCTCTAAGACGACACACGTCGGTCCCTATAATTAAACATGTTTGAAGGAAAAATGTAGTGTTATGATGAGAAAATTGGGATGTTGACTTGGATCGAAGCGAGTTCCCACCATGTGGAGAATGTTTACACAGATTGTTGATCTTCTTATCAGTTTATGTCTACAAGACCTCGCAAAATGTGCAGGGTTCCCGTTAAAAATTTATTCTAAAGTATTCTTTAGAATTTCATCCTTTTCTTCTATGTTTTAATGAGGATTAAAATTAATGGCTTGTTTCAAATAAACGTGGCCTCAAAATTCTATTTATTAAAACGATTTGAGCCACATATCTTACTTTCATAGTACATTTTTATAATAATTTCTCAGAGATAGGCTATACTTAATTCGTTGTAAAAGTTATTAGTCAATGTAAAAGCAATACGGTGTCTCGGGAGGGTGATTTGTTAATTCAAGTCATTTTTGATAGCTATTTAATTTGGGGTGTTTATTAGTGAAGTCCTTATACTGTAGGCTGGTTGTTGTCTTAGCCTATTAATAGGCAAACATTTGTGACATTCTGAACCCCTGTTGCAGGCGTAAGTTGTTTGAGAGCCTTTTTGCAAATTAACACGAGTGCAATTGCCTTCATTCATTCCACCGCACTGGATACCAACACTTGCCAGAACTTACATTAAAAAAGTACAAAATGTCAATCTGATCCTAATGATTCCCCAAAGTCTACTTCCTCACAAACCATTCAGGAACTGGAACAGTGTGATCTCGCTAAGCATTTTCAGCTCGTAACTGTGCGGAGATGCAGTTGGTCTTAGGTCCCAACTAAGTTACCCTTAAAAATGCTGATTTCTAAAGCGTACGATGATGAATGGTTAACGTAAATATCACGCACGATATGGATATTTCAAGTGGGGACAATAAAAAAACTACAGGTAATTGGGCTTTTTTTAAGTAACTAGAAATGAACCCACCCACTTGCAGATTTCTCAAAGCACGCTTGAATAATAAGAATTTAGTTGAAATAACCCCGTCTTTCCTTTTTTGCAAGATGTCGGAGATTGAGCAATCTTCCGCCGTTCCAAGACGACGGCACCGAGTCGGGAATCAGCACGGAAACTCCAGCCAGCCAGGGAACGTCGTCAAAGCCACGAATGAAGAAGTCGCCCTCTGATATTCCCTACCAAGGACCTAGCAAACACGACAAATCTTGTAGTGTGATGTAAAAAAACAGTAAACACTGTTTTTGAAATTTGCACATTGATTTCCGATAATCAATTTGTTAGTTTTTTAGGTGTCAAAAAGCCGTTTTATTAGGAGTTAAACTTAAAGAACAAACCGTTTGCCTCACGCAACAAAGGATTTTAAAAAAACTAAAGCACATAGACTTTATCGAAAATCAAGCGCCTTCATTGCCGAGACCTCCACAAACACTTTCTGATCTGTTAGCTTCCATAAATTTGGCAGTTCTGTGGGGCGTAAAGTGTAATCTACACTACACTACGGCTACATGCATATTTTGTCTACAATGGGCAAAATTTAATGTAAACCAAATAGGGAAACAATATGAAAGTATTATTTTAGAAATACATCGACTAATCTTCTTTACCAGCTGTCAGGTTGTCAGGCTTTAATATTGCCAGTTCTGTGTTTAAGTCGATATAGCAAATGAGGCAAGTATCAGTCAGTGACATGTTGTTACCCTAACGCAAACCACCGGTGAAAGCACTGACCGTCGTTGGGATTTCGCGTTCCAAATCAAATACATTCATGCACCGCCAATGCAGATGCCACTGCTGCTACTGCTGGTGGTGGTGGTGGTGGCGTTTCTAGTGCGAGGACTGCGGCATTTCTAAGATTAATATAAATGTTCCGATTGTTGCTGTTATGCGGAAGCCACATGCAGACCAGTTTATGGCTGCCGAAAATGCTGATTCAACATAAAATTTTAATATTCTGGCAAGATTTTAATTCAAAGACCTCCAGCACTGTAGTCTTTGCTGTAAACTTAGGGCTATTTATTGCTCTAAAAGGTGCCAAGTATTAACGTATAAACACATCGAAAACTTAAAAACTACCCGCAATGGGCTGACCATTACTGTTAGAGAATTTCGTACAAAGGCTCCTGAAATTTCTGGCCTTCCAAGGAAACTAAATAGCTTTCATCTTGGCCACTTCATTAATTTATCGATTTACTTTTTATATTTGGTTTTTGTCTTCAATTACTGACTTGAAACGCAAGTAAAGCCTTTGCGGTTTTTTCAAGTGCTTGTGGCCGCAAATAGTAGCTTAGCTAAAATCAGCAGAAGTAGTTTTACCTTAAAAGGGTTTAATTATCGATGGTTTCAGAAGGTTTTG
The DNA here is from genome assembly GCA_900604375.1 of Mesocestoides corti. Classification (NCBI taxonomy): domain Eukaryota; kingdom Metazoa; phylum Platyhelminthes; class Cestoda; order Cyclophyllidea; family Mesocestoididae; genus Mesocestoides; species Mesocestoides corti. The sequence continues at coordinate 63,184 of UXSR01005340.1, read as the reverse complement.
TTGTTTGCGTCGCAAGTTATTATATAAAATGTCTATGTTTAAATTTGTGTGGTAAACATGAAGTGAAATAGGTGTTTGATTGCATATTACAAGCATTTTTGAGGGAAAGCTCAAACGTACACATTATTTTATAAATGGAAACATAAGACAAGCCCCAGGATTGCCAGAAACGCATATTTCTTCGCCAGAAGTGTGAGATAACACGCGACACCAAACAGAGAAACAGGTTGCAGTAAATAATCTTCTGCGAGTTTATGGCATCGTAAAATAAGGCGCAAGAATGAACCCCCACTACATCATGCGACATATCATACAGCATTCTGGTTTCATGCTTATGATTAGTGCCAAGTAAGGCCTTAAGGACACATGTTAATTACATTACTGGTTTTAGGGGTTGGATAAATGCTTGAAAGCATTGGGATGGTAAAAAAAGCAGAATTGCTGGGTAAAAACCAGGGTTCAGTAGTATCAGTCTGACGACTAACCAATCAAAAAGTTCCATTTGTTAGCGCTTTGATTAAAATTGACCGCACTGCATATTTCATTGCTAAATTAACTCTATGATGACTTTTTAACTTTCATTAATTCTGAGCACTTCTCTATGGCTTGCCAACATACTTTTAAGTTTCACTTATTGGCCCCGAAGTCTTTTCACGGGCATATGGTTGCAGGAAAATCCCACTGGCTGTATAAGCACTAAGTTGGCATTTTTGTAAACGGAATTAAGTAATTCACTGCATCGGTTAGGTAATTTCTTTGTCAACAGCAACTTTACCTACACCAAAATCTCAGCAATTTTCTCAATTAATGTTCCAGAGTTGGCACAATACTTTGCACAATAATTTGAAGGAATATGTAATTATTGGACAACCTGATGGATTTGACGTTTATCGGCCCTTACGCATGGCTAAATATCGATTAAATTAGGCACCGGAATAGCATAGGACAGCAATGGCTTGATGCGTAAATGCTAACTCTGTTCATGTCGCAGTTTGACTTACTGTTTGTAATATGGTCGCTATAAATGCCAACTAAACTACTAAATAAGTAAACCTCAGCTTTTTTTACATAAAAACAAACGTTAAACACAAAAAAGTTAAAAAACATGCATTTCCGGCTCGCTATTTATTAATGTGTGGACTTGTACAATTTGATGCAATTGTTGTTAAAACGTGAAAGTGAATGCACCTGAAAGTTTGCCGCGAAGAAGCTACTTTAGACTTCTTTCAATGCAAATGCCCAATCCCATTGTGTAAACTTACGTAGTTTGCTGATATTCAGGAACTGTGCGTCACGTGTCGAGTAAATCATACACGGTGTAACCTTGATGAATCGGTATCTTCCACTGAGTACGGAAAAAAGCCACCAAAATGCACAAAGTTCGTCTGAATGAAAAAGAATCATAGAATAATGGCGCCGATGATGTCCGACATGTCCGATAATGTCCGATTATGTCCGACAACACAAGATTACCTTGAACTGCGCTGAATTTGAATTTTGGTAGCATGCATGTCAAATATCAGTTGACCTTCCACTGAATGCTAAATAAAAAACACAGCAATTTAAACAATTTTTTCTGTGAATAAGAAAGTATCTTGAGAAGATGGCATCAATTAATAGAAATTTTCTAGCATTATCAAGTTCAACAATGCAAGACCCCTTTCGTCGTCGCTCACAGTAATTTTGAGATTTAAACATTAGCCTTGAGATTTCTACATTGCCTAGTCTATAATTTCGCCTCACTTACTCTGTCAGTTACATAGCAGAACCTTCATTATTTGACAAAAGTGAATTCGCAATTGCCGTTGAGCCCTCCATCATTCTGTCTAGTTGAAAAGTTTGTCATCGCAGAAGAACACGCAACAATGACCCATTGTTTTACTTAAACAACTATTAGTTCATTTTCATTCTTCAGTGTATTCATGCGTCATGACTGCCCTTGGTATTGTCGCGAAAACCTTTTAATTAATCGTTATTAAACGGTGAAAAATGATGAAATGAATGTGCTGTTCTTGACAAATTGACTGCTTATCAAGTCTCAGAGTGACATTAGGACCCTTAACTAGATAATTTCACGGTGAAATGCGCAGCAAACAATCACAGTTTGTCTTAACACTAGCCTCAATAAACAAATGAATCCAGCCAACCTTAGAAAACCCTTTTTAGCTGAGCCTTTTACGTGATGCTTACATTGCGTGGTTTGTTTGCCTCTAACTTGTGCACGATTAGAGATTAGCACTTACTCTAATTGGTCCAAATTTAAAAAAGACAGGTCCTTCATAATCCGTGGTCAGGGAAATCGGAGACAGTAATCTGGACATTTTATCGTCAAAGTTCCTTTTTTAAAGCACATGGAATTAGCTGAATTACTACCTGCTTTTTTAGCCCGACTTTAAGCACTTAGGCAAAAAGACACTTGTGTGTTATTCGTCGATGTCAAATTAAAGTGAAAAACTGCAAATTCGCGAATTTCTGAGTTAAAGCCGTGAATTGTTATAACTACTTGGCCTCGCAAGAGACATACATACCCTGGTTCACTCTCCTGATTACACAGCAAACTTTTAGTACCTTTGAGGTGATTATTGGTTAACACCTCCCAACCAACATCCCCACTGGCCTTACGACGTACAGCAGATGTGCTTAGTTGTATAGCCTCACCCCCTGGGGCATGATCAAAGATGACTAAACAAATTGTTGATCATGATACTTAAAACACTGCAGTCCGGGTCCAACTAATCGACTAAAAAGGCTAAAAAGGCGGTAGATCCAAGTCACCGCCTGCTAGGCGCTTTCACGGTTGTGTGTTCAATGTTTTTGTAACTACGACAGTAAATCCCTTACCCTAGGTCTACACTTTCCTACAAACATGCAAAGACTATCGAACCTGTTTGAACAAGTCGGATACTTGCTAGGCTCTACTGAATCAAAAAATTTAGTACTGGTAAATCCAGTTTCACTTTCATCTTCTAATGCTGTTTAATGGAGCAGGGTAATTGATGCTACCCGCAACAAATCGTGTTTCTTGCCTGGGGGTTAACTTTGATCCGAAGGGAGATGAAATTGGTAAATTAGTGACGCACACAACTACTTTATGCGGCACTGTCATTACAACTTTGTGTAATCAATGTGTGAATATAGTGTAACTGGAGAAGGGAAATTTCTTTCCTTCAAAACGCACACATACCTGTTTGTAAGACAGTCAAAATCGCAAACTTGCTGATAGTGTTGACAAATCTCTGAGGTCTCTCTTTATATGAGGTGCTTAAATCTAAGATTGGTGGTTGATTTAAAACGACGAATGCAGTTTTTTTAACCAAACGAAATGGAAATGCACAATTTTAGGGTTAATTGTTACCAAACCTTTGATTGAAGTTCAAGATTTTAAGTGAAATGTGGCGTGCTTTTTGAAGAACAACGCCTCTGCCTCCTAAGATGTGACTAGCACCCTAAAAACGCCAACTGGTCAGGTTTTAACATGGGTTCACCATTTTTTTAAATTATACTCGCATATAATCAACTCTCCGCGTTAATTTGCCACTAATATTCTGGACCAGCTGGTAGTTTGTTTAATTATTAATGCACTCTTTTAAGCTCTGTTGTGGCTTTCATCCGTCCCTTCGTCTTGCAAACAAAATCATGTGTACAGTTGTGCAGGTGATTGGAAATCTGGAATGAGCCTTCAGCCAATAGCGCTTGTGGATGCCCATATTTCAATTTGATTGGTTAAAAAAGCACTCCTTGTAAGAGAAACAGGCTCAAATTGGACCGAATAACGGCTTTATTGAAATAAAAAAATTACCTATTGAAAATAAATTTTTGAGATTGCACAGTTAAAAATAGTGCAGCTAAGCTTTGTTCCATCATTTGATGTTCCTATTTAAATTGAATTATACACCGGCAATAAATTAGATTAGCTTGATTTTATGCGTAAACCAAATTTGGTCAAAAGTTCAAATGCCTATCACAGTAGCCATTTTCAAAGCCTGGTTGTCGCTATCTCACTACAGAAGACAGTGCCTTGCTTGTTTGACCTCAACAATCCAGAACCACGGCAAAGTTGCTTTTGAATCAACGAGCTACTTGCTCGTGCTCTGAGCTTATGGCAAACCAAAACGCATCGAGGCAACCCGATACCATCTTGTTGAATATCTAACTCGTCAGGACTAGAAGCTGGGCTGTTCATTTGGCATGGGCTTTTGGCTCGGCGCAGCGATTCACCTCAGATGAGTTGGGATAGATAAGACCTACCCTGCTTGCCTTTTTTTCGGCATTTTTCCAACACTTTTTGATTGCCAAGAAACAAAAGAAGAAGCCGCGGAAAAACGCATGATTTTTTTCTTTAATTTCATGAACTGTTCGCCCAAATCTTTGTTTGCCAAAATCAATGTGTTGTACATGGTGTGAGGAAGGTTATTCTGGCGTTTCCAGGCTAATCTACCTTTTGGAGACACTGCAGTGAACTTCCATCAAACGAATGAAGCTTAATCACGAGTTGATGGAATGACAGTTGACGTTAGCGATTTGCTATAAAAGACTTGGGTGGTCAAATGAAATTAGGTCGCTGTTTTTGCCATCACTGGTCCTCTCTTTCATCTCGGGTTGTTACGGATTGTCGACTAGGTATTACTAACGGAGTCGCTACAATTTTAGTTACGGCAAGACAGTAAACTGTAGGCAGGCTGTCTTATTTGGGCTACAGTGAATATTGCTACCGTTATGCAATTATATTACCGTGTGCACCCAATGTAGATCTCGTGATGAATTCTTCCGTGCATCAATAACAAATCAGTGTAAATAATGTTTATCAATCAAACTTAATTGAGCTAACCGTTGGGCCTCTAAGGGCACATTTAACCTGATTCGCGATTTAGCTAACCAAAATTCAACCTGTGATCGGTAACAGATTGCGTTGGTAAGTCCAGAACATGTTTGGCGTATGACAAAACTGTCTTACTTTGTCAAATAGATGATTCCCCTTTAGTAATAGATTTATAATGTGTTGATCTGAAAAATCAATCTACCACACAGGAACAAAAACGACCAATCAGCTACGTCAAGTGGAAAGGCATCATCATTGTTCGAACTACTCATTTGAAGAAAAAGCTAATTGAAGAAGGCAAATTACATCCGAGTAGTTCTATTTCTTAGTGGTGGGCTTTAGTAGCCACGGTCTTTTAGAGATGGACAATTACAGAGTTGTTTTTGATTTAGGCAAAAAGGCAAGCATCCAGTCCACTGGCCTTTTTATTGAGGGCAATTAGTTCTGTCAAACCACAGCAAGGGCACAGCTACTGTATAGTATGGCGTCCCAGTCAAGTCAGCTGCCCAATCACGAGCTCAGATAATGTGCTCAAAGTTAAGCTTGAAATCTTTTAAACCTGACACTCAAGCACCAAACATCGCCTATCCCTGACCTATGGCGACTAAAGTGTTTCATTCGTCTCAATTAGTAGCTCAACGTCTCAATGAGGTTTCACAATGGTTGTATTGCATTGTTTGGATCAAGTCGCTAAGCATGCACTTAACTAGGGCTCTAATTCAATTTAAATTAATAAAGCCAACCAAATGAAAAATAACCAGGGTTTTTCTTGTTTGAATGCATCCAGATACGACCTTGAGAAGAAACAAAACAACCTTGATTCCCATGCTAAACCAGACTATCCACTGCCAATCACCAACCAAGGCTAATCGTATTTTCGCGACCACAAATATCCAGTGACGCCGGCAATTAAAGGCAGTAAATAGCCTGATGTGTTAGCACACTGCTTCCTGCTTTGACAAAGTGGATAAGCGAGCGTGTCCACGTCGGTGGTGCCACCACACCCCAGTTCAGTCCTTCTCCAACTTGAAAATGACCTCACCTCTCTTAGGTGCTCAGCTGACTGTGCGTGCAAGCGTCATGATTTTAAATAATCCTTCAAAAGCGGCTTCTTTTAGTTCTCATGCACCAGATAAATGAAAAATTGTGAAAATTTTTTTTGAATTAATAGAAAAGACTACATTTATTTAAATGAGACATTTTGCATTCAGGCGCATTATTCTGCGATGTTCTTCACCTCACCTGCACGAATCCGTCACGATCAGGTGTACGAGGACATAGAATAGATCAACACACAGGGTGTGTGGTGATTGGTTAATTTTTGAAGTTTCCGATAATTCAAGTGAATACTCGACGGCATGTTCCACTCCACATGTGCAAATTTTGTGTTGGCAGACGCCGTTAATGAGGTGTACGCTTTTACGTGAATTTATTGCCAGTACGTTTTGTTAGACTGGCAGCACAGCTCAGAGATGAAAATCTGATCAGTTGCATTGGGGGCTCTGAGCTAGCTAACTATTTTTAGTATTTTTCTTAATCTTGTGTATTCGTATGCATTTTTCTCTATGCAAAAGTCACACTGATTAACCTGAGCTCGTTTGCAGTCCGCGAGATGTCCAAGAAATTGGTACCTCCAAGAGGTCAGTCGTTAAAGCACTCCGCAATGCCAAATGATCCTCCCACGCCAACTCCTGCTCCCCTCATTGAACAAACATGAATTTAACCGTCACGAAGGAAGTTGCCTGTATCATCCAGCAACTCTGAAGGAAGGGTGTTGTTTTCAAAGGTGAAAACAAATTCTGCCAAGTAAAGAGGAATTGTGTTGATCTTTACGCTGCAAAGATTTAAGTTGCCTAACTCCATGAACCGACACCTTTTGACCTGCCCTAGGTCGCATTATTTTATTGCCTATTTGAAGGTGGGAACAGTTGGTTGTACACGCATGCATATCATAATCATTACCGGTGAAAGCAAAACTAAGGTTTCAATGGCGTCTAGACGGTTTAGTTCATCTGTACACCAGTTTTGAGACAATTCATTTAAGAGGCCAACCTACCAACAACAAAACTGGCATTTTGAACAAAATGGCACAACCACTTCTACGGTTTTAAAAACTATTTCTTGATTCGTCTACCTGCAATCATTCTTTTCTTGGCAAAATTTACTGCTTTATTGGGCGTGAATTTATTTGCTCAAAATTATAATCCTTTGGATTTATTTGTCGACTATGAGTTTGTGTATTTTATTAAAATATGCCCGAAAATCAAAAGTGCCGAAATGCTGCAGCAAGGTTTGTGTTAGCAGTAAATCTCAGGTCAACAGATTTATGGCAACTCATTATCACCTCAATTATTCTTAAATAGACTTGGACTTAAACTGGGAGAGTAGGAGGTGGATGGGCTAAAGTGGACGATTAAACCTCCATTGCTTAGGTGATATTTTTTTGATTAACACAATATAGCAAATCGAGTTTATCAAAGTCTTGAGTCAAATACTTGATTTAATCAAGAAATCCTCTAATTTTACTCTTAATCAAGTGCCAATAAGAAAAATGAAATTTGTAACGATTTGAAATAGAACTGCATTCAGCACCCTGGGGAATTTTCAGTGCGTTTAACTTGCTTTGTCTAGATATTTATTTAGCCTTTTGACTACTTTTTGTTCCACGTTGAAAGCGGTTTTTTAACGTGGATAAATTACTGTCCTTAAAGCGCAAATACAAAGAGCACCATTAACCAATCATTAGCTTCGGGTTTCAATTTACAACTTCCTTCGTAGTGGTACCACATCTAGCTAACTGCTCAAACGTAAATTCATGCCAAACTAGATATATAAATAGGGATTTGACTAGTTTTTTACAACTAATTATGGATGCAGGATTTCTGAATTTAAAATCTTCAGAGTAATATTTTGCAAAATGCTCGCTTTATGCAACCCCAGCTCTGCCCTTCCGTGTTAGATGTTGTGAATGCAAAACTGGGCAGATTAAATATTGGGGCATGTACAATTTTCAATGACTTATTGGTGGGGATCCAGCATTCCCCATCTGTGTTAATCCGCTTCATCCATCGGGTCAAGGTCATCCCTGGCATTCAGACAGACCAATCAGCCTTTGGCTGAGACATTGACAACTCTGCACGAGGTCATGTCTTCCCCCACATCAGCGTAAGAGGGTGGAGTGGCTACCGACTGACAAGGGACCTGGGGGAGTGTGCGGCTTTGGTTACGGGCAAAAAGTACCAATTATTTGCTGTTAAAATGAGGGGACGAATAGGGTATGTTTAAATTTGTATTCGACCAATCAACACAAGTCCAAAGGTAAACTAACTTGCATCACTCACCAGGTATAACTATCATGACATTCCTTTTTTACAGAGATAGTGATGTTTTGAATGTGTTGTGAGTCGTGTTTATTCACACCATTTAATCCGGTCGCTCCATCCTTCGACAGATGGTTCCCCTTTCCGCAGCATGTCGCCATTCGCGCTGATCCTCAACTCCTCCGTCATTCACACTGATGCTTATCCTGAAGTATCCTCACACCTAGGTCTCGATGTTAGCGCTTGTATGACTCCCACATCCGAGGTACAAATACACACGCGCAAATGCCACACACGATACAACAACACCAACGAGGTTCAGCTCTGGAGTGAACGGTTGTGTCTATGTCCTCTCCGGTCATTTTTTCTTCATCGCGGGTATCAAGGAAGCGTAATCGGGCCAGGGTTAATTCCGTGGCCCCGGTGTGGTTCAAAACTACAGACAGGGGCCCACAACAAGGCCATTCAAGAAAATGCGACGTAAACATTGAGAAATTTGACAGGCCAAAAGGATTTATAATAGATAAACGTGATAATCATGAAAAAATTAATTTTAACTTCCAATAGGACGAAAGTTAAACCATAATTTTTAAAACGTTTTAATGTAAACCTGGCAAAATCTGCTGTGAATCTTCGGAAAACGTGTTTCTGCTGGCTTCGTTAAAGCTAGTGATTTATTAAATTAATTTTTCATTACATCATGAGCAAGAACTGCTGCAATTTTAGTCAAAAGCCGGTTAAGATCACATTAAAAAACATGGAGTTTGACCTATTCAAGCTGCTGTGGTGCTTAATTTAAAATGTCCAATCTCTTATCTTTCCTGAGCATTATTCAGGCAAATACAGCAATCGACGCCTAGGGGGGAACACTGAAACCGCATTATAATGTTTCAAACAGGAATTTCATGCACCAGCACCTGCTAGGTCTAAAATGCCCACAGTTGCTAAATTTGATAGACAAATTGCTTGAAAGCAGGATCGTCTTGTTACAAGGTGCATGTCGAATTAACTCACTTGCTTTAAGCTTCATCAAACACAAGCAAAATTGTTAAAGTCCCCAGTAACTACAAATGCTTGTGAAGTCAGAGCAATTTGACAGTATGATAGTATTTGCTCTAATCAAATCGCCGATTATATTGCCTTAAAACTGACTCGAAACACATTCTTTCTAGTTTGAGATGTTAGAATTTAGTTATACTGTTGTACAATATGCCCAGATTATTTTTCCCAAAACACGAACTCCTTTCACAACGTAAATTTTAAAAGCCAGAGAAAGAAATCCTGGTACAGGTTTTAGCGTCTTCGTCACTACGCCTCCAAACGCACACATCAATATGAGATGCTCCCTCAACACAGGCTGCCAACGCAAAGACAAAGTCGATTGCTTTATTTGGTGTGGAAATCCCAGTTTTGGCCAAATTCCCCCCCCCCCCAACGGTCGCGTTGCGTGACATCCGCTGATGCGTGCACTGTCACCGCGATGCGTCCGAGTTGATGAGGACGATGTGACAGGCGGACAATGCTTCGGGACATGCATCCCATCTACCCCTTGAGCTAGATTCCTCTGAGTTGATTTTTTGCTGGTCGGTCAACCTGTCATCGTGGACAACCATAAGCAACAATCTGTTTCATGGCCGGAACTTGTGCACCGACCTGCAAGCACAATGGCCTTCATTGCGTTTTTCACTTGCATATGTCTTGCAGTAATAACACAATGCTCATTTAACTAACGGAGGGAATTTCGATTATCAACAGAGACAACATCCAGTCGCATATAATTGCGTCCAAAATTATGCGAGTTGATGTCGACGGACTTTTAGAGCACTTAATTTGAAAAGAGACAAACCATTCACCGCACAACAGATTGTCAGAACTTAAACGCCGACTGATGTGGTTTGGTCTTGCTCCAAGGGTTTCTAACGTGACTGCAGTAGCTGCTTAAAATGAGCTACATGAACTGCATTTTGGTGTGATTACAATGTGATCAAATGCAAAAGCAGCTTCAAAAGTAGGCAGGAACATGTGGCCGTGCAATATGGAAGAGCTGTATGCGGTGAGAAGCGCATTTCTTGCCAATGAAGGAACATTCAGTAATTGCTAGAACGTTTCACGAAACTCTGTATTAAAACCACAAAAATTCTCTAACGATATCCTAATGGCTCCTAATTTGTCTTCTTGACACCGTCACCACGATGTTTGCATGACTTTAGTGAGAAGACGCCTTTGCATTTGACTAAGCAGTCCATCGTGTGAATTGTACGCACCACCATTGCGGTCCCCTTTAGATGCAAAACTTAGTTTTTAATTAACTGACTATATTGCACATAAGGAACAGACATAATTGGTCGCTTCTCTGATTAGTGTACAGTAAGACCGCATTGAGCAAGTAAACTGCCCCATGCCCCATTTTCCCCTGGCTAAGGGGACGCTACCTCAGTCAGGAAGTGTTGAATAAAGTTGCTGCAGTAAGCAGTTGTCATTCAGACGTTGGAGATTGCCGTATGGTCACGTGAAGGCCACGCCTTTTCCCTTCTACTTCTGTGGTTCAACAAAAGACTTTTCATAAAATGCCTAAAGCACAACAAAGGAGATATTTGTTTGAGTGTAAAATTTTCCAGCAGATATTAGATGAGTAAAATTTCTAGTTTAACTAAAAAAGTCGGAATAAATTTTAGTTGCAAACATCAATGACGGTCTCGCATGCTAACACACCACACATTTTGATTTGTCGTCAACGTAAAAGCGTGGCAGTTGCCGAAACTCACCAAGAAATGTGCTAAGTGTACAATGTTGCTAGCTTAACCGAACACCCGAGTCGGAATTAGTTAAGAATTTGCTTCTTGTCGATTGCCACTCTCAGTTCCTAAGAGTTTCAACCGACCAAATAGAGTAAATGGGCATCAAACTGAAGGCAAGAATTCATGAAATTAATGCGACTAATGGCAGTCAAGACACAACACGAAGTACCCAAGGCAATATCACGACTGAAGCAACGCTACTTTAACCGTTTTTAGAGCAATTAAAGGGGCGGCAGTGTATTGTGTCAAGGCGTCAGTTTACATGAGAAATCTTGACATTTGATTTCCAAACGAACGCTATTACTTAAAGTGAAATGACTGACTTCATTCAGCACCTTTCGTTCAGGGACTGAATGTCACAAATGGACCGATTGAACTGTTGAGGATCCACAATACCCCAAGACTGCTCATCATTGGTTTTTGGCACAATTTACACTATTTCCCTAACATATCTATCACTACGTTTTTTATCAGGTCAAGGTCAACCTTGACTTGAATTTGTGTTTACTTGGACACCTCACTCGCACGTGGCTGACGTGATTAAAGCTATCTTTTACTCGATCTCTGGCCTTTTTATTGTATTAGCGTGGAAGGGTTGGTGCCAGCGTCAACAAGGGATCTGGAACCGTTACTTGGGTGGTTTTCACTTTGTTACGGGCAAACGTAGCATGTACTCGCATTCTCTCATATTTGGTGAAGTCATATACAGATGAACTTGAACTCGTGTTAAATAGACTTAGTGATCCCCACAGCCCTCCTCCGGCATTTCTGATCACTTCAGTAACTAAATATCTCTCTAAACAATTGAACTGACGGACCGCTTCTATTCAATTGTAGTACCTGTAAAGCCAGTGAATGAGTCGGCTATAGTATGTGGCAGCAACCACTTGTTTGTTCTCTAAAGCAGTGGACATTTGTTGCGACTAGAGTCCACCGCTTGCGATCTGTTCTATTTTCAAAAATCCTCATCTTGAGACAATCAACAGGCACGGCGTCTTCTTGCTGTTGCGGTTTACCTACAAAAGCTAACAGATTGTCTAGACAGTCATGAATGTTTTGGTTACCGTCAGCCACTGTTGTTGACTAAGGCCCCTGACCTATGTTTACGCGGTAAATTTGTGGCCTAGCCAATCGGATATCCGATGGACGTGTGACGACGCACGTTTGCTTAGGCACCAGGCGATTTCCGGGATTTCTCACTGGTAAATCAGGAAGTCGTTACGCACATCGCTTTATTCGAATGACGTTAGGCGTTGCAAAATATCACGGCTTTGGTCATTAACCACAAGTAGGCAATTTCGAACTAGACGCATGTATCAAGTATATGACAACCAGAAAATCAGTGAAATTACCTCGTGCGCAGATTTGAAAATTTATTTCAAGTGTGCAATTTCCTTACCAACATTGTGCAGATACCACCCTACTTTAATGTTGCATCAACGAACGCTCAATTGTGATTGTAGATGTGGGAACTGTCGTCGTTCACACAAAAATGTGCAAAGTGTACGGTGTTGTTTGCCTAACCGAACACATATGTCAAAAATGGTTTCGAATCCACTTCTGAATGCCCACTAAATGCGCAAACCATGGCACGTTAATGCTCTTAAATACACAAAATACAAAAATTTCAAATCATTTCGCATATCATAGACTGGTTATAAATCCATTTGGATGAACCATCTATGATTTGAATGCATGCCACGCAAAGCGTCCTGAACGTTCTTGCGTTCTATATCTCAAAAGGAAATAATCACTTATTTCATTACTGGTAATAATGAGAAATCGTTTAGATAAAATTAACCGATTCGGTCATAATCGTGTCATAATGAACCATGATGAGAACTGAATGGTACCCGTATTACAGTGACACGAAAAAATTACAATCTATTTCGGATGAAAAAAGCAGAACGTCTTTCAACTAAAGTAGGTAAAATGGATAAGAAAACGATACCATTTATGTTGATTACCGATAAAGAGCAGTCTACGCACGATAGACCAACCAACGCCGAGTACTACATGCTATGGCAGACGCTTACACTGGCTTGACATGTTTCACGCTTAGGTAGAAAGAGTTAGTCAGTGAAATCCTTTAGATAAGCATTTATAGATACAAAAGTGAGCCGAAACGCCAGAAGACAGGTGTGGCAATCCGTTGCTCATTATCTGACTGTAGGTAGTTGGAGTTTATCAAATTCTACAAGGTAGGATATGGAAGTGAGGTTTAAGCAAGGAGGACCACTATGATAAGGCCTCTGTTACAGTGACGCCAAGTCCTGCATCTGAAACTCAAATTACGCGCATCTTGCTGTGAAATGAGGCTTAAAGTGATACCCGCGCAAAGTCGACTATAAAATTTCAAAGTCACAATTTTTTCTGCCTTCACAATTTGTCTGTTATGTCATCACACGACTCGAAGGGTGAAGGCGTTTCCTTGACGTGACCATAAGGCGATCAGCAACTCCCGAATGGCAATAATTAACGGCACCCAATTTGTGCTTGCAGTGGACCCCAGTGCGGTTTTGGAAACCACACCAGGGCCGGCGATATACACTGACAAGGCGTGATCGAGAGAAAGAGTGGAAAGGCAGGTAGCGCGTAGCTCAACTAATTTAGTGTTGCATTAGCGGTGTGTGTCTGTACAGAAGAAGTGAGATTATATTGCGTCGCTAACATCGATTTCTGAACGGACGGAGTTATTTGAAGCGCATTCACGAAAAATCGATTGGATCGTGTTCGCTCGCGACTGCTAACAGTGCTGGCTTGCCGCTCGCCACATGGTCTTCCACCACGATGAATCCTTAATTGAGTCCACCACAAACGAGATGGTTACGAATGGTAGAAAACGCCAAATCTAGCATGAAATACACAGCTAGTGATGATAATGTAGAGTATTCGCGCGTTATTTGATTCATGTTCTATAGTTTATTCGGACTGTTACTTTTTTCTCCTAGACATTATACTAGCTTTACCATCTAGAAATAAACTAAAATCGAATTTGTCGAAAATAACTGAGAAAAAATATCCCTTGTCAGTCGAAGTTAACGGATTTGTTAAATTCTATCAAAACACAAATTGAATGTGTTTTACCGTGTTGAGTCCATTTGAAGGGTATTGAATCAGTGATTTCATAAACACAATAATTTCCTCACTCCCCGATTGTATTTACTTAAAAATTACAGACTCTGAGTACATGCACGCTCTGGGTGGATCTCTAGGTTCTGCGTACGTTATTCGCAGTCCACGTTTTGTTGAACTGTCCAGGGTTTGAGAGACCCGTCAAAAGCGGCGGGGCAAATGCAAAGGACGCCCAAGTGTAATGCTACAATTCGATTTCATTGACGCCGCTGATGCATCATTGCATTGTCTATTTAAACGCAAAACAGGCCAGGTTAAAAAACTGCAATCTTGAATCGGCGACTTTTTCTGTATGGGTTTCATAAAACGGCACTTTACTTAAACCATGTTTACGATGGGCAGCCTAATTTTTGTTTAAATGAGATTTGAACAGGTTACGTTTTGGCTCAAATTGCACTACAGCAGTGCATCACGTGCTTACGCAAATTCCCCTAATGAAGACCATAAATTAAAGATTATGTCTAGGGTTTTACTTTACAGAAAATCATTTGTTAGGTGAAATAAATGATCTGCCACTTAATTTTGCCTCGGCTTAGTAAGTTTGTCTGAAGAGCGCGTTGCTTATCGAGTGGTAAGCTGTCAGACAAGCACCTAAACTGCATTTTATTCAAACAGCATTCACACTCGTTTTTTCGCGTTATAATCAACTGCATACTTGAGACATTGGATGCATATATTTGTACTAACACTTAAACAGGACTTCATAACATTTACTTAGTGGCTTCTTTGTAACAATACATTTTCTAAGTGGCTGTTAACAATGGTTGCTTTGGAAAACAAATGTAAAATGGCCAAACAATATTATCTGCAATCCCGACGCTGTCTCCTTTCAGTCCATTAACATCGGAAGAAGTACATTGAATTAAACAGTGTCAATAAATCCTGAATATAGCGCTTGGTTTGATTCGATTAAAATGGAGTGTCTAGATATTTATGTCGAAAGAGGGTACTGTTGAGTTTGCAGTTGACTTAAGGCAGATGTCGCTGCTGCAACTGCTGCGGCTTCTATAGGTTATGGTGATGTCAGTCGATGGCGTTTCTTGTTCGTCGCTTGCGCAGCTGTGAAATCTGTCCTGTTGAAGCTTCAAGTGCACCATTTTAAAAACTCTAAAAATGCCGATTTTAGCCAAAAACGATCGCTGACTCACGCAAGACTAATCAGAATACTGGTGCTTAATTATCCACCACAAGGCGTCAACACAAAAAAATTATTTTTAGGCATCTGGGCTGTTTTTTAGCAATTTTCATGTTACCGAAGTTGGCCATGCCGCACAACTCTTCACATTTTGGACTTAAAAATTTCGATCGTCACAACTTGTCTAGACCTGACTAATCATTTTTCTTCAAAGCATTTTAATTCTGAATCAGGTTTGCTTCCTGATATTTTAGCTGAAGGATTGCAAACTCTTGAATCAGTCTTCTTTTCGAGTTGGTCGTTGTTATTCAGTACACTTAATCGATATCTGATTTGAAAATTGAGTAACACCTTTGTGTTTTTTATTATGGATGCTTTCCTAAGGTTTTTTTGATGTTTGAGTTGCAAGTTAGTATTTAAAACGTCTGTGTTCAAATTTTTTGGTGAACTTGAAGTGGAAAAGGTGTTTGATTGCATATTACAAGTATTTTTGAAAGAAAGCTTAAACATACGCATCATTTTATAAGTTGAAACAGAGGGCGAGCCCCTAGATTGCCAGAAACGCAAATTTTGTTCCTGGAAATGTGAGATGACACGCGACATCAAACAGAGAAACAGGTTGTGGCAAATAATCTTCTGTGTGTTTATGGCCTCGTAAAATAAGGCGCAAGAATGAGCTTCGGCCATACCATGCGGCATATCAAACAGGATTCTGGTTTCATAGTCATGATTCGTGTCAAGTAAAATCTCGCCCTGTTTAACGCCACAGGCCACCTGTTCATGACATTACTGGTTTTAGAAAGTATACCACTAATTGTGTGTGGATTTTGAAGAGAGAGAGTAGGGATTGTGTGGACACGGTAGATTGTGTGCAGAAATAGCGTGTTAAGCAGAATTGTTATCTTAAAGTCACAGTTAAAGTGGTGTTTTCAAAGAGCAAATCAATCATAAGGGACCTTTCAAAACTTACTGAACAAAATACTCCACATTCTTCGGCGCCGTATCCCCGGTAATGATTTTAATCTCAAACCTTGCTATTTCAGGTATGTAATCATGAAATCGTTCAGCTTAGGTGGCACGTTTAGCCCCAGGATGGCTTTCAAGGACGTATAATTGGGGACGAAACGCATTGGCTCCGTGCTACACTGTTGCCATAAGCACAATATTCACACATACGCAGACAGATTTAAAGTGGCATGCTGTCGCATTTAGCTATAATTATGCCTGCCTCAAAAATACATTTGCGTCCAATTAATTGACATCTATTTCCTTAATTGCCGTAGCAAAGTAGACAAAGTAGAATGCAGACAAAATTACTGTTCCTACGATCTCGCACATGATTTAGTTGGGTACAAGATCTACACAAATCCACATTTGCTAATTCCGCAACGTTTGTACAATGTTCGGATCGCACTCTGACTCACCAAATGTAGTATAACTGAACTGGCGTACTAGTAGTGATATTTCGTAGCAATGCGTCATATTTCTTAACTGGCATTTGACCCTGTCAAAGTAGTAGCCAAGTAGTCAATTTGTGTCTAAATAAGAAAGTATCCTTTTCTCTTCCGACATTTCTAAAATCACTTTAAAATGCATCGAATATGTATTTTGAATAACGTTAAAATTAATATTTTTTTATTCACTTCAAAACTATTATGCAATTTTTTCCATCGTTGTTACAAATTTATGTCGACTAATAAAAAAAACCACACGAGCAGGTTTTAAAACATTCAGGCTGCAATTCTTTGCAACAGTTTAATCCAGGCACTTCAAATGTACCGAAAAAACGAAACATCAGCTCACACAGAACAAACACGGAGTTTTCACTGGCGTTCAGACTTAATTATCTCTAAAAATTCGCCTTTAGCAAACATCGTAGTCATCGATAAATTTAGCATGCACCAATGAGCACTACACATGCGATTACAATACCGGCGTTAGATCTGATAAAATGTTGCCCATCTCACCAAATAACCACATGTACAACGATACTGGTACTCAATAGCTTGCCAACTCTGATGCACAGATCAGTGAGTGGTAATATCACAACGACTGCCTATGCCCACTTCCCATTCACCGTCTCCGATCACATCTCCGTCCTCCCTTAAATCAGTTCCTTTCAAGATGAATCCTCGTGGTTGCGAGCTTGGGATTGGCGTGCAATATGCTTTTTTTTAAATAAAATAAAGCACTTTATGGTGACCATGATGAGATTATCTTGGCACGAAATTAACCAAGAATGCTCGCTAAGGCGCACAAACGAATAAGGGAGACAAGTTGCATTATGTTGTACAAAAAAGTATCTACTGCAAATAACGTCTGCTATAACATCTTAGGAATCGAGAGCAATCAATAGGTGCTCACGTGACAACTCCATCCATTGGCGGATTAAAACAATGAAAACTTAGGCCTCTCAAACACGTATATAAGGGATTTGCACATGATGCAGGTCGGTGTTATCGTTCATAGTCATTTTCGCGATCGCACATCAGCCATGACACTTTTCCATTGCCTTCGTTAACGGTTCATCTTAAATGTTACTTCACTGACCGTGACAGCTATCGTGCAAAAACATTCTGGTCTTGATATTTCTTCTGAGAAACACCCTTTTGGTATTCTCCTCTTGCCTACATCATCCTGTCTTATTGAACGCATTTTCTATTTTGTTCTTTTAAAATAAACAAACTTTTTATTCCCTAACTGATATTATGCACTATATCACAGACCGTTTAATGACTTTACACCGAACTGTCAAAAAATGACAAAGTAAGTGGCCTTCATTACTTGACAGTGAAACCAAATCAAATCAAGCTTGATGGCTTATTAGGTCTTGAGGTAGCTAGATTATATCACTGTGAAATTCGCAGTAACCAGACACCATGTGTCGTGGATTAGGCTTCTATAAACATCTTAATGCAGCCAACCTCATATATTTATCTCCAGGTAAGCGATTCAAGTAATTCTTTCCTTGGTGCATGATTGGAGATTATCACTTGCACGTGACGAAAGGCTTTATTTAATCCGCGCCAGGGAAATGCGACATTAATCAAAGGATTTTGTTGTGGACGTTGTTTATGTTGAAACACATTGGAGTACGTAAGCCTTGATTGTTTCTTCTTCTATTTAAATGCATTTTTGAAATAAATTTTCTATTGTTGCTTTCTTGTTGACTTCTATTTTTTGAGATAAAACTTGACTTGTGATGGCCCTAGCCCTTTCGTGAGCTAGTGGAGTACAAAATTGAATTAAAAGAGTGCAGATCTTGCCTTTTAATGTAAGCCACTCACATGACCCTCTGTAAATTAACTGATGCGTTCGTGCTTGAACAGGCCTTCGCTTGTAAAAAGGCGCTTTTCACGAGCGGTTTTTTAAGGTAAACCATGATGGTCACGCTTGGCATCTCAGAAAAACAAACCAGTATGATTTACTTGCCCTGTTTTCTTTCCTTAGTGACGCATCACTGTTGGTTTCACATCATAAATACCAGAACAGCGTAGTAACCCCAGCAGGAGATGCCTACTGATGAATTAAACGAAAAAAATTAAGGTTGGAGTTTTTTAGGGCTCTCTAAGAGGGCGAATTCATTTTCATTTTTGACCTCTAATATTGTTTGATTGAGCTCATGGTTGTTTCAAAAAATATAATGGCATTTTCACACTTTATTGCAATGCCACAATCATCAAAGCCTCCCTAGATTTTCTCCTTTAAACTGTTTCGACTACCGAAAGGCCGTCTGGCCTGTATACCTGAGTCAAACGAATAAATTCACCATTGGCCAGCAGGTGATTTTGACAATTCGACCAACAAATCGCAAAATCGTGAAGAGCCCTGTTCTGGAGTCAATTTATTCAGTCTATCATTCTTTAAAATGAAGGACTAGAATCAGGCAGCCAATCACATTCGACCCTCAAAGGCGGTCTTTTCAGAAAGATTGCTAATTTGCTACGTGCTAGTGACATGCGCATACAGGAAACACGAAAAAACGGGGTGTATTAGTTTGTGAAACACTTTAGTTCCGTTTTTTGAAACCAAATTTAATTAGTGGTTGGAGTCTACCATATCGGGAAAGTGGTGCGGAGATTTAAATAGGTGCCTTTTTTTGTCCCACGAGGACGTTGTCACTTAAGCACGCAAATGTTCCTTTTTTTCCAATTTTGGCTCTAATTTTGTGGTGCCAAGTTGACAACTGTCTGACATTTGTGCATCACCTACAAGTTCAATTTCAAGTAATGCGGTATGCGATAAAAGACTGGCATCAGCGCCTATATTGCAAAAGTGTAACTCAATTTAAACAAAGCACATGCGATGTAAGAGCTGGATGAAGAAGAGGAAAGTTTCACTTAGCCACAATAGACTAGTGTTTGGATTGCATCAGCATTCTGTTTTTTTAATATTGATAAGTGTAGCAGCGCCAAACCAAAATTCAAAAACCGTGGTGCTTGCCTACAAGTTTAGCTTGATCAAAGGAGAGATAAGATCGATAAATTAGCGTCGTGTACGTATATTCCATGTAGCATTCTCATTACAACTTTGTATAATAATTGCTTGTGCATAAATTAACCAGCGAAGGTTATTTTTCCTACAAACTGCAAATATGCATCTCTGTAACAATGGTTGATATATTTATCTACGAACTACACAAATAACCAGCTGTAAGACAGCAAAAACTGTGAACTTTTTGATCGTGTTGAATAATAGATGAAATACAACTTATCTTTTAGTCCGGTTTTTGCTATCTCATCACCTTAAACATTTTCGTTGAAATGCTGAAATATGAGTTAATGCACTTTAAACTCCTGAAGACGGTGTCTCGTTAGTAGCCCCAAGTGTTCACATTTGATCTCAACAATCCAGAAAACTAGCAAAGCTACTTTTGAATCAATGGGTAGCATATTCTTGTGTAGAGGTTATCTCAAATCAAAACGCATAAAGATGATTTTGTACCATTTTCTAGGAAATATGACCAGGTTTTTTAACTCCAGCAAACTGCTTTGGGGTTCGACTTGCCAGTCTGCTTCACCTCTGATGGCCCCAGCTACTTTGCATGCATTTTTACTTATATAGGTTGCCAAAACAGCGGTGTGAGCAGATTATCCTAAATGTTATAGACTGTAAGACCCATAGTAGGGCTACAATTTTCCGATTTATTTTACCAAAAACTGCTAAAATTTCAAGAATGTATGCGATGTGTGGTGGGATTTTTGAAAAACATTTTACAACAATGCCACACTTTAACCTTGTGACTACTACCCCAGAAGCACCGATTTTTTAATATTCCTACAGCAGTTTAACTTCTTGATAATTTGCAGTACTTGTACTTGCGTTACTAAATAAATTATTTTCCGTCTAAATACACTGCGAAATTCATAATTAACACTAAGCATAATTTGCCACCTATATTCTAGACTATATGTTGTGTTGTTTAATGATAAAGACCAATTTTTAAACTCGTTGATGTTTTTCATCTGCCTCCTTGCATTGCATCCAAAATCATGTGTTTACTGATGTAGCGATTGGACAACAAGAATGAGACTTCAGCCAATATCGTTAGTGGACATCCATACTTAAAGTTGATTGGTCAAGAAATCATCTCGGCAAAATTAAATAATACAAATTGGAGAGAAAGTCATTTTATGTAAAAAAGATATACTAGCAAAAAAAATTTTTGAGATTGTATAGTTTGATATTTTTCTCCGAAACTTACTCTCATCATTTGTTATTTCTCATTTGGTTGAACTCTTCACCAGTAATAAACAAAAATTAGCTTAACTCTGTATCCTAAACATCTTCGGTGTACAATTTTAGCTAAATGCTTGTGCAAAATAAGAATGGGTTAATGCATTTCAAGCTTAACACGTGTCCAATTTACTTCAGAAGAATAATCTGTCAAAGTCGAAATTTATTCATTCCAGATGTCAAAATCAGATCAATTTATTAAGTCTAAGCAGAACAGTACACCCACGAATTTATTGACTGTTGATCTGTGCTTGAAGTCAGTGTTTAGCGATGAATTTAGCTCAAACCCGATTAACAGGAGGTTTAGGCCATTGGTCATTCAAACAGCTGTAACTTTCAATACATTTAACAGATTTAATCTTAATTTTTGGGTAAAAAGCGTTGTCAACCATTTTTTCATAATAAATGCACCTTCAATAAACCTAATCTCAAAACTCGGAGTCGTAAATAAAATGGATTTTTGCACTGGCGACGTAAGAAGTTGGACAACTCAACACAGAACTTGATACAGTTTGAGTGGATTCCGAATTAAACCTTTGATAATAGCCTTAAAAGTATCCCTGGAATATTAATTTAAATGATGACTTTCATTATTTTCAAAATTTGGTAAAATTTAAAATTTAGTTTCTTGGTGATATCGGATCTAGTTTGTCAAACCAAAATATGTTTTGTGTGGAACCCTATTATAGTTCATTCGTTCAATCTTTGGCAGATAAAGACGCCTACTTCTTTAATAATTTTGCATAATTTGCCGGCGTCATTGATCAGGTAACCAACAGCGACAAAAAGGTCAATCTAGTTTGTTTAAAGGAAAAAGATAATTTCGCTGTGCGGACTACTTGCCTAGGAAAAAACGAACTAGAGAAGATTAATAACCGCCGAGTAGGGCTATTAATTGGAGTTGGTCGTTTTTAACCGCAGTCATTCGGAGGAGCAATTACAGCTAACATTCTTTTGAAGGAGGCAAAAACGACGCGTATCCAGTGCACTGGCTTATCCTTTGTGAGCAAATTTTTCTGTCAACCAAAAAAGCACATAGCCAATGCATGTTATGTTGCACAAATCACTAGAGTGGTTATACCGCCAATTTAGTTGTATAATGGCGAGCCCAGATATTTTGCTCCAAGCGAAATTTAAGATGGAGCCTAATGAATTCCTTTGAACTCGAACCTTAACCTCCAGTCATCGCTAATCTCCTACCTTGAACACTAAATAACTGATCATTTGACTCAATCGATATCTTGATTTGAAATGTCAACAGATGTTAATGGCAGAGCCATGAGACACGAAATATCTTCATCAGCACGAATATCAGCGTCTGGTCATTTGGGCACGAACGCAAAGATCGCATTCACCATCGTTGAGTCAACGGCTGACCTCAATGGCCGCGTCAACATGAGGAGGACGTGATTGCCCAGTCTGAGGTCGAGGCATCGAGGCCGCTTATTCAACTCAGGGTTGCCTCGGTGATCAAGGGAACAATGACGCACAAAGCTTCACCACTGGCACCCACCTCATCATGCTGCTTCAGCTACAAAGGTCAATTAAACACCACTTTTCATTGGCTAGTGCCCTAAATCCAACTCACCGCTACACACTTTGAACCCAAATTAATCGTTATGGACATTATATCGGTCTATTGTGTTTTAAAGTTCTGCCTTACACCTAAACAAGGAAAAATGATTTTCAGCTTCAAAATTACCTGCTTTTGGAACCATTGTGTGTTGGATTTTGTGGACGCAAAAATGCGGAGATTTATTGTAAGCAGGAATAGAAGTTTATGGCAGAGCTGGATGCAATGTGAAAAGGAGAACAGCGCATAAATTTTGGCATTTGTGCTCAACAAAAAATACAAACCTAAAATGCAAACTAACTTGCATAATTGTATTGCTTTTCTGCATCACCTACCATGTATAATCATTCCCAAGATCCTATTTAAACCTAGCGTATCGTTATGGATAATCTGTCAGTCTATTGCGCCTTAAAGTTCTGCCTTAAATCTGAACATGACTCAACATGACGTGTGCTTTAGACTGTTAAATGCCGCAATTTTGGCCTCAAAATCTTGCTACCCTAAATCAAGGAAATGGCCTTGAATACCTGGATACAAAAAGTGTCATTAATTTGCTGATTTTTGTTGTGAGAAATCGGTTTTAGTTGATGGCTTGGTATCCCAGCTGAATAGACGAAAAAAAAAACACAAATAGCGCATCTACACTAATAGGCACTAAAAACCAGTGAACGAACTTTAGAATGGAGAGATGGGAAATTTCAATAGTAAGTAATGTTTGCATTTACTTTACTATATCATTCTACATCATTTAACCCTAGAATCGGTAAAAGTGAGAATGCTTTAAAACACGCCTGCTTAAAATAGGAGTGTGGATAAGACAAAGGGGTATTTGGATTGAGTTGCATCAGTAAATGTAAGCTGTAACTTTTCATTTTTAGAACCCATGTCGACGGGGTTAAATCAGAGTCATTTTAGTACATTTAAACCTACTCGTTTACTGGGTTTAGGCAAGTATTGCCGACATGCATCGATGCTATCACACACTGGTTTCTACTATGTTGTGATAGTTGGGTGTTCACAACAAAATGTTCTTTTGATTCCAAACCAGGATGTCAACATTTTTTGTCAAATTTCACATCTCTGATCCGAGGATAACAAAACAAATCTTAGATCATTCCAGTGCAATACCACGAGCATTATTTTGCTCTGGCACGACACGTTGGTCCCTATAATTAAACATGTTTGGTGAAAAAATGTAGTGTTATGATGACAAAATTGAGGTGCTGACTTGCATCGAAGCGAGTTGCGACCATGTGAAGAATGTTTACGAGGACTGCTGTCTTTCTCATAAGTTTTCATCCAAAATAACACGCACACTTTTCAGGATCTCCGTTAGAGTTTTTATTTTGAACTGTCACGCTACCACCTTTCTCTCCTGCACGAGCTCTATGATATTTCGTTGTATTCTTTTATGTTTCATTTACGATTACAATTCATGGTTTGTTTCACAAAACATGATTTTAATGTTTTGGTTAGTATGGCGATTCGGGCCTCATAATTTCACTTTTTTCAAACATTTCCGTTGATTGATTTTGACAAAACTCATTTGAAATTTCAGAAATTTAATTTAATTCAGATTGTGTATTTATTGTAAGAGTAATCTCTAAGGTGCTTGATTAAACCAATGCAACACTTTTACACGACCGCTTTACCCACTTTTCAAGTGAGTTGCTCCACTCTAATGTGCAATTTGAGTTAAATATCCTTAATTTCACCCATGTTCACGAAACATGGTATGCAGTTATTCCCAGGTAAAAAGATAACTGTTTTTATGCCACCGTGTTCCCTAACGAAACCCAAAATACTGGCTGCTACATTGACGATGATGGTAGTGATGGTTGAAATAAATAGCACGGTTTTCGCTCTACTACCGAGGTAACATTTAAAATGCACCCTCACTGCGTGCTTGCAGAGGCCATTGGACTTCCGTATTCCACATCTTTTTGAAAATACTTTTCGTCCATTCTTGTGTGCTTTGTTTAACTCAAGCGCCTCACACATCAAACGAAATTTCTGCCAAAATTGACAGGGGCACAGAACGACAACTGCCGTGTTCACGCTTCAGTTAATATTTGTTTGCGAAACGAATGTCAGATGTGTGGTTGATAATGGCTCTGAGGGACAAACGATATAAAATACAGCTCTACCATGTGTAATTAAAACATATGTGTAAAATGTTAAACAAAATCCACTTGCTACGTTAAGCTGAATGTACACGAGTCACCGGTACCCAAGCAGCAACACAAACTCCATGGCACTTTCTTGCCACCAGTAACTTCACAAGTAAACCCCTTTGTTACGATTCAGACCTTGACGTGGGTTAAGCTGTTTCCTTACATTTTCTCAACCTTTGGTTTTAATTGGATAAAAATGACTTTTTAAAAGAAAAACGGGCGTCTTTTGCCTCATTTGAGATGCCTGTAAATCCAATCAAAATGCACTCATAACATTTTGAGAGATTGTAAAGCGTGTTGAATATCGTACACTTACCAGTCGATGTAAAATCCTGAGTGTAGTCACATGTTCATTAAACGCCTAATTTATCGCCTTTATTTTTTACCATTGTATTTAGTCTGTTCATTTTGGGTAACAATTACTTAAACACAAATTTCGAACAAATTCTGACAAACGCGCCAAATTTTAATCACACCTCACTACACACTGCGCTTATTTTTTTTTCGTACACCTCGGGACCTGTCATGCTTTTTATGCCGGTGAAAATGTATTTCTTTGCAAGGAGGATTGAAATCTATTTGACAAGGATTTGTGACATTCAGTTCTCCAATTTTGGGCTATTAAATCAATTTTAGTGCGCTAATATAGGATTACTAGGCTAGGAGTACAAGTCTCTCCGAATCTACTCAAACACTGCTCCATAGGGAACAGGTGTAATTACCTTCCTTCATTCAACTGCCCTGGATGCTAATATTTGTCAGCATCGTTGTGAATGAAACAAAGTAGAACCGTAATCCTAATGGCAAAGAAACGTCCACTTCCTTATAAACTATGCATGAATTGTAATGGCGTATCTCACCAAGATTTAGTTAAGAAATGCCTTCAGCTTAGAACTATGTGGAAGCCACAATTCACCTAGACAGGTTTCATCAGTGGACAACACGCGCAAAGCTGTATAAAAATACTAAGATAAGAAGGTTAATAGGTTGTAGTTACGACAGATATATGCATTACATCTTTAAGTCACTTATGACGGAGGTTTTATTGTTGATTTTCAAAGCGAAAATCAGTGATAAATAAATTTAGATTCTACACACTGATCTAACAAAGTGGAAATGCCGATTACTTAGTAGAATACAATTTCAAAACATTCAGTTTAAAAATGATTCAAAATAAAACCACAACTTGCAGTGATACCCCGTTTATACAATTTTGTTCAGAAGTTTTGGTGAGTTTGACTTTAAGCGTAGCTGATTATGTAGAAAATCTCGTTAAATTTGTCCTTCTTTTTGGGAAATTTTGTAGATTGGGAATTTTTCCTTTATTTTATGGAGTCATTGCAGTCAGAAGTAATTACTGAAACACCGGGCAGTTTTGGTGCGTTCTCAAATCCACGAACGAAGACGGCCCTGCCTTGGAGCCAGAAAACACAAAAGTCTTGTAGTTTTATGCAAAATTCAAACTAAAACTGATAACTGCGATAAGATTCTAATTCCTGTTCACCCCTTAATAATTTCCACTTTGTTTTCAGGAGCAATAACGCCAAAATCTCTCTCGTTTAATTGATCGACAGCAGTGGCTAATTTATGCAAGCCGATAAAAATAGTTGACTATGAAGGGCCGTCTTTAAAAAGTGCGTCATAATTATTCAACTGGTGAATGATAATTGAAATGCGCTGCGTTCATGCGCGCAAATTTCCCACATTGAAGTAGGAGTTAATAGTTTAGTTTAGTTAATCTGATTCATCTTTGATAAATGCCACAGTCATATACTGCCTCCCACTTCTCCATTCGCACACTACGACGTCTCTCAACAACCATCTGATTATTTTTCTTACACCTTCAGAAGACCATTTCATAGTCTGAAAAACAAAAGCAAATTGCTTCGGCGTGGAATTAATTTACTGTCAATCATTACAAAATATTTACGCTTCTTCTAGCTGCAATGAATTTGGTAATTTAGTTAATATTTATCAAACAAATTGCGAAAATCCACTACCACTATTTGATTGAAATGAGGTTGGGATCTCCGATTGCTTTTTTACGATTTAAACTCCTGGACATAGTCCCAAGTTTAATGCCGTAATCTTAATGATCCGTATACACATTGATGTTTGGTACGCTACCGTAAATTTAGCGGTTTGTGAAACTGTGCTGCGTAAATGGCAGGTTGCGAAGTCACCTGATCAAGCTAAATGTTACGCAAACCAAACAATTGGACAAAATAATAAAGGTACTGTAGAAAAAACGTTATGTGGCAATTGTTATGGTTTAGTTGGTGGCCAATTCAAGATTGCCATTATTCAACCTCTTCTGTGTTGTGTTTCAGCAGATTGAACAAATAACTTTCGAAAAGCATTGCGTGTCAGGTGAGAGCCTTATGTTTCAGCATGCAGAAGTCTCTAAAGCCCACATTTACCTACAGCTACAGACAAGTCACTCAAACACAAGATCGTTTGGTCAAAATATGAATGTCAAGTCGCTTCACTGGCTCGTATTTCTATTAACCGCTAACAGAAATTTTAAATGCACATGTGCCAAAGGCATTTTTTTTAAATTTTACAAAGTCATTTTTTGAATGATAAGCTTAGTTTTGTTTCGGTGAGTTTAGGCAAATTTAATTCTGCTCATTTTGAGATGTTTTCATTTAGGTTGTAGACCAAAAACTGCTTTAGAATTTAAAAAAACGGAACAGATTAAGCGAATCATTTTTTGGTGAATGAACTACGAACATGAAGCCAAAATATACCATGTGCATGTCATGAATTGCAGAGCGTGTGCTTAAATTTTGATGAAAACCCAATCGAAAAACTAGGGCGCTGTGCGGAAGAAAATGAGATTGCCTAGCGGCGATTACGAGAGCTTACTGTCGCACGCAATGTCTATTAATACATGTTCAAATGCTTACATGAGTAAATTTCACCCACGAGATAACACCTAACATCCTGAACGCAACGTAACTACACAAAAACGCAGCCAACTCTTTCATTGGCTTGGTAGTTTCTAGTCTTGACCGAGGTCACCTCAACTGTTGGATTGCGTGATATTCAACATTTCGATGAATCGGAGTTGATGATGGTGATGTGACAAACAGATAATGCCTTGGAGATGTTTCCTACCAAGTCGGTTACTCCGAGTTTATTTACCGCTCGTGGGTCAGCCTCTCGCCGATGAATCATTGCATGCGACTGTTGTGAATCGTGTTTATTCACATCCCTTAATCCGATCGCTCCGCCTCCGACACAGGGTTCCCCTTTTTCGCAGCAGGGCGCCAGCCGCGCGAATCCTCAATTCCCCCCTCATTCACACGAATATTTGGATTATCCTCAAGCCTAGGTCTCGATGTTAGCTCATCTATGACTCACGTATTCGAGGTATAAATACGCACGCACAAACCGCACACATGACACAACGACACCAGTTTTGGTTGAGCCCCGAAGTAAACGATTGTGCCCACGGCCTCTCTCCGGTCTTTTTCTTCATCGCGGGCATCAAGCAAGCGTAATAGGGTCAAGGTTAATTCCGTGGCACCGGCGTGGTTCAAAACCACATGCTGGGACCCACAACACGACCTTCACTAACAAATTGTTTCATGGCCGCCGCTTTTACAATGACCTGCACGTACACTGCAGGCACAGCAGGCCTTCAATAGGTTTCTATTTGCATGCTTCCTGTATTAGAAACACGGTGGGCATTTACTAACGACAAGAATGTCGATCATCTCCAGAGACAACACTCCCTCGCACATAAATGCATCAAGCCAAGTAGTCCAAAATTAGGCCATCTGATATTAGTAAACAGCAGCACTTAGTTCAACAAAAAGGCAAAAATATATCTGCATAACAGACTGTCAAAAACTAAGCGTTTCTTTTAATACAAAGAACACCGACTGATTTTGTTTATGTTTGCTCCAGTAACACTGACAGGCACAGGTATTTAGCGTGACTGCTATAGTTATATGTTAATGTGATTACAACGCTCTCTAATGTAAGGGCAGCTTCAAAACAATGGCCAATAACATGTGTCCGTGGAGCATGAAAGAGCTCGTTTGCTTGCACGTGAACAGTAAGTCGACAACAACACAATCCCAATAACTACTACACCATTAGATAGTACTTATCTCTACCTCCTAATATATCGTCTTGACCGTAACCACCATGTTTGTAGGCATTTTTTAAAGTTGTACAAGGTAGTCCATCACGTGAGTTGCGTCACCGTAGTCAAGCTGTGTCGACTTCAGTACTTGACGCAGGTGCGGTTCGAGATCCACACCGTGTCTTCAACATTTGTACTCGCATTTACCAGAACGATTCACCCTTCCCAATTTTCAGTCATGATTCGTCAATTCACCCAGAAAAACCACCTCGCTTACAGTACTGCAGCTTGTATCTAATATCGACCTCACTTCTTTCAACACTGCAATTTACTAGCACCAAGTCCCCATCGTCCCACTAGCTAAAATTTGACAGAGTAGGCAGTCTATATTTGGAATCAGCTAATGCTAACAGCAGAATGACAGCAAAGTTGCACGTGCGTTTTATAACTAATTAGCCCGCTTCATTAAACACAACGCAAAATCAACATTACACAATTCATCATTTTTGCATGCTGCTTCGGTAGTTGGCTCAATATCGTTGTGAGACGCAAGTACTTGAACACGGAGAGTGAACAAATAGGGAGTGAAATAAATCCACAAGTTGACTTGATGTCACTGTGTATCGACACTTCAAAGATCCAAGCTCCAAGCGTCACTATTGGAACCCGTTGTCTGGCACATCAACGGCTTCTCAAAAAGGAAGAAGACAGGAGCTCGCATCAAGACCTTTCACTGTCACTGTCAAATGTTGAAGTAAGAGTTGAACTGATGTTTCGCATTGAATGACGAGGTTTTGGGGTGAAGACCGACATGACGTAATGGCAGAATTATGATTGCGTTAGCAACCTCAGTGCAAATTTTCGACATCGATAACACTTCTTTTCCAAAGAAAGGTACTTGCTGTTTTTCCTTTGGTCGACTAGAGACGGTATTTATTGGAGGATTTGATGTCCCGTCGATGTGTCGCCATCCATCTTTACGTCTAAGACGACACCTCTGTGTCCGCTTGCGGTAATTTGCTGGATTCGCGTGCCACATCCTGGTTATTCTCTAGGGTTCCAAACTCAAATGGCATAGTTGGTTCTGGACAGAAGGCACTGTCAAAAGTCATTGCCTGATGACATTAAAAAATAGTCACTGGTTACCACCTATTATGATGGCACAGCTTCTAAGGTATTACAGTGGGTTCCAAAACTGTGTTGAGGCTTCTCGCATCGTATTTGAATCGCCTCTGGCTGATTGGCGCACAGGTGTCCTACCGTACACGTTGACATGACACTTGAGATAACTTTACAAAAAGCATTCTCTTATCCACAGACTAAAACCAAATATCAATTGTGATTCCATCGAGTAACACTTTGTCTTCCATATTTAAAGTTGTTAATTGCATTTGCGAGAAGTCAGACACTTAACATGGCACAAGCACAAGGCAGGATACATATCGCCTGCTGACACAAGCGACCTGTTAGATTTACATTCCTGGTCAGTTCCGTTCGTGTCCATTTTTACGTGGATGCGTCAAGACTACCATCGAATTTGACATCTTCACAACTGCCCAAAAACATACGGCAATAGATCATTTCACTTTTGCTGTCTGGCTTCATTTTAACCCACATGCATCACCATATGCAACAACATAATTCCACTTGTTAGCTATCGAAGAAAGTGCTTGGTTTTCACCAACCCATCTACTCCATTTAACTGAGAGCCGCGTTAACAGTTGCTGCAGTTTGTTGTACTAACGCAGAACTAACCCCCTGTCCCTCCACGCTTGACGCTCAATTAAATTCACTACCAAATTGCGTATCTGACAAGCCTTGTCGGACTTGATAATTCCTGACTACTTGGAGTCATGTCAGTGAGCGTTAATCCACTGTCAGCCACATTACCTTTTCTCATCAGGCTACGTTGCTATGGTAAATTAAAACTAACTCAGAGTGATTTACTAATACATTTGTCACGTGGGAGGTCAAAGTTATTTGTGGACAATTACTAGATAATACCAGCTCCAACACAATTTCCATCAGTGAGTGAGACACTGTGTGGTCCAATTTTAACTCGCCGAAGTAATGCCTTTTGATCGTTTGCTTAGGCCACAGAACGTTCGCTGTTAGTACCCTCTACTGTGCCGGTACGACAAAAAAATTAATTCATCACAATCATTGTCCTGAGAGCACACGGTCTCGTCATTTACCGAGGGGTGATTGACACGTACCTCCACGTATTAAGCAGTTAACTATTTAATCAACCATACTTTTATTAGTTCGGAGAGACTGTATTGTACCTTAACCTCACTAGCCAGCCATGACTTACTTTTCATGGCAGATGATATAAAAACTTTGGTTCAGATACCTAATAAATGTTACTTTCTCCTTCTTACGATTCCATCGAGTAATTCATGCGCATTCGTGCATTTTTCCCTTGCCTAACCCACCTCTCCACCAACCAACTAACATGCAAAGCTTGTTTCATCTATGCGTACATGAAGACCGCATTGAGCCACGCACCATTTTCTCAAGCTTTTAAGAACAAAAAATCGGTCAGGAAGTGTTGCATAATTTGGTTGCTGTAAACAATTGCTATTCAGACGTTGTTGTTAACCGTGTGGTCACGTGAAGGCCACGCCTTTTCCCTTAAACTGATGTTGCAACACTAGCACACATAGGGAGGAAAAATTAGTTTCATGTCCAAATTTAACGATACGGTATTTCTTTGAGCGCAAACTTTGTTTTTGACTAGATTTGTGTAGAGATAAGTTTCAGTTAGATTTAACGGTGAATAGTGCCTTAATTTGTTTTCAGTTGTAAGTTTTGGCATCCAAATTAACACGGAATGCGATTAACATACTTTTAATACGCTAGGCTTTTCGTAATTTTATTATAGGGCATGATAGTTTCTGAGGCTAAGGAAAAGTTGTTGAAACGTAAATTTTTGGTTACCTAACTGAACGCGCGTGTCGAAGTTGGTTGGTTGGATATTGTGACGCAGAAGTTTTCAAAATGAAATTGAAGCATCGGCTAAAAAAAAAGGAAGGGATTGTCATCACAACTTAATCCTAATAGACCGACTTCACGAATGGTTCGCATTTTTGCGAGTTGTTTACGAGGTACCAAACGAGTAAATCAGATTTTAAGTCGAAACAATCAATAAAATTGTCAAGAAACAACGATTAAATTTGTCAAGTTGTTCAGATACCTTATTTCACAGAACCAAAAAGCCATCTTACTTATGTCTGTTACCTCATAAAAAACGACCACACACATTTGTTTAAGCAAATTACATTGCAAACACAGATAGTTAAAGAATCAGTGTGGTGCTTTATTAGATAAATAAGTTTTTGAACTTAAACTTAGCCGAAGCTTTGTGCTTAAAAAGAAGAAAAGTTTCAATGGAGAGAAGATTATGAGGTCGGTATTGAGGTTAAAGTAATTGTAAAAGTGCGGGTTCGCTCGAAGAATACAATATTCCAAACATATGGGCAGTTAACCATTTGGAGTAACATTTGTCCAACTACTCGGCAATTTAGTCTACTTAATGCACGCCCAATTTGTGGGTATTTGAAAAACTATTTCTTAATCAAACAAAACTAATTGTACTCTGTCGTTGAGGATCTCTACAAAATGACACTAGAAGTCTGCACGTGTTGAATGTACTGTAACACAAATCAGCATGGCACACACCAGAAGAAAACGAGACAAGCGTTGATTAGATATCTCGACCAAGCTGTGAATGGCACGCCATTGGGCATAGAAACTCCCGTCTAACTAACAGGTTAAGTAAATAAATGCTCAGGTTTGTCGCAATTACACGATGGGGAGCAATAAAAGCAGCGTTGAATGAACACGAGGGAGTGGTTATTGTAAGCAGTAAATGTTCTGCGGCTAAATCCAGCGATGAGCGCCGAGTTTAAATTAGACCACACAGCTTCTCACTCAATGAGGGAAGTTTTGTTGGAGCTAGCATCATTTGGTACTTGTCGACAAGTAACTTTGACTGCCCACATGACAAGTGTATTGGCAAATCTCGCGAACTTGGTTTTAATTTACCATAGCAACGTGGTCGGATGAGAACAGGCAATGGTGTGGAGGTAGTGGACTTAAGCGTTAGCACTAGTTTTATGTTTAAGGAATAATAAGAGGAACCTGCAAAGAAAAAAAGACAGTTAAGAACATGCGAAAGCGTATTTGTGTTTTCCTAAATAACAACTCGTATCACAGCAAATAACGTTGCTAATGAATGTTAACTGGTGGATGAATTTAACAAATATGGCGGCTCATTAATTTGTTCAGCATTCAGCATGATTACCCCTTATTAAGGGAGCAGTCAGTAAGTATTGACAAATAAAAAATTAGGCATGTATCATGGATGAGCATATAAATGTTGGAGATACGGAATCGCCTCTTGCCTCCCGCATGGAATCAGCAACTTCGTTTTAGGTTAGAACTCTACCGCAGAAAAAAAACGTAGAATGTTACTTATGGGTTAAAAAGCTCGCGAGGTAACGTGGAGATGTCATTTTAGACGTGAAATTGGATCGCGACAGATAGATGAAACATCTTTGCTGACAACGTTCTTTACTCCTAGTAGACCAAAGGCAAACATTTTGGGGATGTCATAATTCCCCGAAACAGCCTTTTCAATTCTGATTTGTGCAGATTTTATCCACACAACTTGGCTGTCACGATCATAACCCGACGCACATGCAATACAGTTAACCGTACTATTAACTTAAAACGCAGTGTTGATAAGTTGACGCATCCAAACATACGCTTAAACACAACGTCTACATCCAGTTTTTCCCTGTTTAAGGTCGCCTCTGCCTTGTCACTTGAAATCGTTGAGCTGCTGGATCGGAATTCGATTATGCGTGGTTTCCAGCCAAAAAAAAACAAATAATAATTAGGGTTTGCCTGGGGGTTGCTTTTGATGAAGACGGTTATCAGGCACAAATGCATGAGTTAAGAGTCACTCTGGTGTTGGCAATTGCCGACTCCAAATATAGTTCATTTTTGCAGGCAATCCAGATCCCTAGAGACCGAGGGAGGAAGAGAGAAGGCAGGCAGGCTTTGCTGTCAATAAAAACCTGGCGTGTTGAAATTTGAGCAAAAAATGCCAGTAGCGAATTTCAGTAATTCTAGTTAATGTGCTTAGGTTAAGTTAAATCAAGGAAAATACACTAAAAACCACTGCGACTGAACGTTCGCGATCCCCCAAAAAATGAAGATTCAACTACAAAATGCGAGTTACCGTTGAAAGTTGCCGAGTCAACAGGTCTGTGGGTTGCATGTGACCACAGATGTAGGGACCAGGTGTATTTTTAAAACTGCACCGAGGCAGCAAACTTGCGAAGACATAGTCTGAAAATGGTAGCTAACTGCAAGAGCAGTTGGATGGCAGTGGTTGAGGCCAAGCGTCCACTCACTACATTCGTGACAAAGTCAAGACAACCAGTTTAGAGGCAGAATGTTTAACAAGTGAAGGGATGAATCTGTGCTCTGTTTTAATGCAACTAGTACAATAAAATGTCTTGGTACTTACTGTAATCGCGTTGTTTTTAAGTGAATATTTGCTCACTGGCAAGTAATTTGCATCTCTTGGCATATAACTCCTTCACGTTCTAAGGTCACGTGTCATTGTTACTTGTTTTGAATCTGTTTTTACATAATTACACCAGCATATACGCTTTTTGCTTGTCTTTAACAGGTGCAATAGTAATTTACAGACAGTGTCCGGCAGTGACACCGAGACGAATCCTGTGTGCTTAAAGAGAAGCGTTCCTTTTCTTGGTAGAAATGCCTTTTTTTAAAAAAAGAATGCGCTGACAGTCTGTCGACATCAACTGGCCTAATTTTGGGCGACTAGACATGATGCGACTTTTTGTGGTGTCTAGGAAGCCCGTTAACAAGCCAGTCGGTAGACCAATGGCCATGGTGCCGGTAATGCAAAAGGCATGCAAGTGTAAACCCATTGTGAGCCCTTGTGATAGCCATTAGGTTGATTAGCGGTTATTGAGAAGAGGTTGACAGATCGCAATCAGGGGATCCAAGCTCTGGCGGTAGGTGGGATGGATGCCTGAAGGCATTATCTGCCTGTCACATCATCCTTATCAACAACTCCGATTCATCGAGATTGCAGAGCACGCATCACTGGATGCCACGCAACGCAACCGCTGGTGAAAAATCGGCCCAAACTGGGAAATGCCTCGTCTGCAAAACTGTTGGCTTCGTTTTCGCGTTAAGGAAGCATTTTGAATTCCTGTGAGCAAATTTTACGCCTGTGCAATCTTAACACATTCTAGAATCTTAACACAAACGTTATCCAATTCATGACATGTGGGCGGCAATTTATGTTGTCATGCTAAACCAACAAAGTGTATTATCTGCATATATTACTTTGCTCTGAAAAATACGTAAAAGTTTTTTTACAGATTGAAAAGTGTGGTGTTGGCAGACTCCATTTTGACCAAATACACCAAAAAAATTAAAATTGCCAATTGATATAGTAGTACCACTCGACAAGTCAAATACGGTAAATATGCCTAAATCAAGTAAAAGGGAAGTGAAACGGTAATTTTATTATCACAAATGCTTTCCATCTGGCATACTATATCTTCTTGACATTTTAGGCCCCGTGTGTGCAAGCACGCACTGGCCAAACGTGGAGTTTCTGTTTGTGTTAGATAAAAATGAGAGTGAATGTTTCGACTTGCTACTCACCTGGCAACAAAACAATTTTCAATTTAAGTGATCCATCTTTGGCAGTGGACAAAGATGATCCTGTCCTTTTCGTATATCGCCAAATTATGAGGCTTTAGTCAGTGATATTCCACTGATCCCGCTGATTCGGTATTAGCAGTATCTGCCTAAACACAGGGCAAACAAAATTAAAGCATGATGGTTTTGAATTGGTCACCAAAATTGCTGATAATGCGTGTTTTTTAACATTTTTGCAACGCTTCTTTATACCTTTTTATTACTAGGTATATATTATGCTTTTATTTTTTTTAGCTCAACATTTCCTCATATCCACAAAAAAGTGTTTTTAAATGTGTTTAGGTCAGGTGATTCGTATCGCATAGATCGCTCTTAGTGCAAACCAGAACTCACGAACTGCTAAATTTATGGTATCTAGCAGAACAACAAGTGTGCACGTAAATCATTTCCCCGAACACAACAAAATTTTGAAAAATCTGTTGTTAAAAATGCAAGTAGTGTGCATTTTAAATTTAACTCGACTTGATAAGTTAACCTCAAGAGCGCAATGCCTAGCAAAGGCTGCACTGTCAGACAAGATTGTTGTGAAATTTGAAGGACCTTTCATCACGTCGGGGTTATCACTTGTTGTGGGCCCCTTTATGTGGTCCAAGACCACATGCGGGGTCACGGAATTAACCCTGGCCTGATTACACTTCCCTGATACCCACGATGAAGAAAAAGACCGGAGAGGACGTGGACACAACCCCACCAACGTGGTTGAGCTTCCCGTGAATAATAATCATTCAAGACTTAGTCGTGTTTAATTAGCGTCTGCTTTATCGAATTTTTTTGAGAAAATGTGCTTGACAATTCCTTTCCAAGGCAAAATACAAAACAACTGGACGCTATTATCTGTAATCCAGGTACTCATTTCAATCTAATTCAAAAAAGAATGAAATGAGCAAACATAAATATTTATCTTTACCACTGCTGTTTTATGGTCGTGCGGTGCTTTTACAATTGACCTGACGAAATTTAGTTTCTTTTTTGACTCTTAATTACTGAATTTTGTCGGAGGTGTCAACAAAGCCTGAATCTAGAGTCTGGTTTGGCTTAACAAGACTGGTGTGGTTCGTTAGCGTGTTGCGTAAGACATAGCTAGCGCACCTGCATACCTACGCTTTTGGTTGATGTAGATGGTTTTGAGCTTGTGATAGTTCTAATGCGTGAGTTGTATCAATTATCTCAATCTAAATCTACTATTCCATTGATTGTTTAATGATATCTTGTCACCCAAATGCACACTAGGGCCGAAGACGATCAAAGTGAAACCACTACACGCCATTGTAACTTTGTGCTCTAAACCAAATCATCCAGGGACGCAAATACAGATGCCGTTGCTACTACTGCTTGTGCATGAGGTAGCGGTGGCGGCAGCGGCGTATTTTAGTGCAGCCCTTGTAATCTCTGCGGGATTTATGAAAAATAGTTTAACTTTGGTTGTCATGTTAAAGTCACATGCAGACTATTTCGTGCCAGCCCGATTCACGCTAAACGAACAATATTTATGCAAGGCAAATCAAGATGGCGATACACGAAGCTGCGCCACACGACGTTTGCCAAAAAAAACTCCTAAAAGCCCAGGCATCAGAGCTATTTTTGCAACCTGTTTGTTAACGAATCCAGCAGTCTTGCATACCTGTTAACTATTAATATATATACACTTCGTTCCCTAACAAATTGACTAAAACAGACCTTTTTAAATTTGGTACTCAGCTTATGCCTACAATTTCTTACTTTTTTCAAAAAAAGCGAAAAAAGTCTTCGGGATAACTTTAATATTAACTACTTCATCAGTTCATGGTTTTCTATGAATTTGGTAGGCTTTCGTCTTGATTCTTCACATTTCTACATCAATTACTGACTTTCCAATTGAGTATAACTTTTGTGCTTTATATTTTCCAGAAGGCTCCAAATGGTAATTTTTGTAAAAAAGCTAAAAACCAGAGAAGATGTCTGGCAATATTACAGAGTTGGGGATCAATAATGAAGGTCACTAAAAGCAATCAAACTCAAATTTTGTTTTCACACTGAGGTGCCAATAAAAACCAATCGAACTTCAGCGAAATTGATTTTCGCTTGGAAATAATTAGCTCTTCTAAGGAGAAAAACGCCATGGCACATCTTTTTACAAGTTGAAACAGAAGACGAGCCCCTGGATTGCCAGAAACGCAAATTTCGTTCCTGTAAATATGAGATAACACGCGACATCAAACAGAGAAACAGGTTGTAGCAAATAATCTTCTGTGAGTTTATGGCCTCGTAAAATAAGGCGCAAGAATGAGCTTCGGCCATACCATGCGGCATATCAAACAGGATTCTGGTTTCATAGTCATGATTCGTGCCAAGTAAAATCTCGCCTCGTTTATCGCCACAGGACACCTGTTCATGACATCACTGGTTTGTAGAAATTATGCTACTAATTTTGAGTGGATTTTGGAGAAAAAGCGTTGCGTTTGTGTGGACACGATTGATTATGTGCAGAAATAGCGTGTAAAGCAGAATTGCTATCTAAAAGTCAAATTTGAAGAGGTTGTAACAGCTCGAAGTTTAGGACTACCTCACAACTCTGGTTAACAGCCCGTAACAACACGAGAATGGAGAGAAGAGAGGCGACAGAGGACGCGACCGTTAATTAGCGTCAGACAGGCCAAGTGTGTATTCTTGTGTGTGGATGAGTGAACGGGTGACAGGCGTCTAGTAACAGTAACCAATGGAAAGGGGATGAGTCATTGTCACCCTGAGGGCGGTAACTAGGGTTCCTTTAGACACGATTGTTGTTAATCTGCTACAAAGTGTCAACGGGCTAACCGATCAGAAGAGACATGTCAAAGGGCCACACTCGTAAACCACTAAATACACCTAAAACCACAATGGTGATTGAGCAGGCAGATATTTAACTTTCGTCTAAGCTAACTTCTGCCATTGTCAAAATAGTCATCCCCTTCATTTTTTAAATCTAAAATTAGTGTGTTTGAGAGTTTTGTTAATTTAGGCAACTTGACTAAAATTGCGTCAATTTTCAAGGACGTGTGAATGGGTGGGCATTGCCTTGATAGTTTGCCAGCTTGTTGTGTGAATACCGAGTTCAAATCTTTGTAGATGGATTTAAGTTGGTCAAGTGGTGTTTCAGTTAAAAAGAACCAATTCGAAGTACGACTAGATGTGAGAAAATGTTTTCTTTTAAGCTTAAAATTATGTTTCAAAAAGAAACATTTTTGCAAGGTTGCAGAACACTGAGAGACA
The DNA here is from genome assembly GCA_900604375.1 of Mesocestoides corti. Lineage (NCBI taxonomy): Eukaryota > Metazoa > Platyhelminthes > Cestoda > Cyclophyllidea > Mesocestoididae > Mesocestoides > Mesocestoides corti. Next base: position 24,396 of record UXSR01005340.1, on the reverse strand, counting down.
TGCCTAAGCGAGTAACATAAACTCAAACAATACCAGAGTGTACGAGGAAATCTGATAAATAGCACTTTCTGAACTGCATTTTATACAAATACCAACTAGCAAAAGCACCTTTAGAGCACGGGCATCCATTTTTATGGATCGATGTGCCAACATTGGGTCGTATGTGATGTGAAATTGATCATACAGCTGTTTTAGAAGCGGTGGTTCCTATCTCATCGACCAGCCACACCTCGGTAGGTCTCAAAGGTTTGAAGACGAGGAATTGAAATGTCTACTGGATGATGACTCAAGGTAAAAGGCAAAAAGAGCTCCCATTTTTGTTTGGAGTCACCTAAACAGCTGTTTTTAAGCGTTTGCGCTAAACTGGAAAAATTCAAAAATCTGGAAGTTGGTTTTCCACATGTGTTGACCGAAAACAACCTTGGGTAACGTATGAACACATTTCACTGCTTTCCCGTAAGCAACAAGAATGACTTTTAGCAAAAAATTGTGACGGGTAATGAAAGATTTATCTTGTACGAGAGTCCTAATTGTATATCGACGGGAAATTAACATAAAGAAGGTTCTCTGGTGTATCTGTGCAGACATGAATGATATACGTTATTTGAAACGTCTGAAAACTAGTCAGATTGTAACCGTAGATTGAATAAATTATCGGATGATCTTGAACTTGAGATGGGAAGTCCTTCCACACACGGCATATTCACCAGACTTAGCCACATCAGATTATCATCTGTTTCGGTCAATGCAGTAGCACGTCTCAGTGGGTAAACGGTTCAAAAATTCGTCGATGATGACTTTAATGTTTTAACGTTGGCAAATTTCTTTCGTGGCGACATTCTTAAGCGGCGTGAGAGATGAGGAAAGGTCATAGAAAACCCTGGACAATGTTTCCAATATTAAGTTCATAGGTTCCTTTTTTTTAATAAGAGTTCTTAAAAAACCTGTGCAGAGCAAGTACAAATCAGGATATGATGCATTTACTTCTATCACAGCTTTTTTCATGGTTATTATGACATATCAACATCGCAAATGTGGTCTTTTTCATACTGGTTGCAACGTTTTCGTCATAATTGCTTACTAATTCAACGAAAAGTACAACTACTACTTAATTAGCTTGAAAACAATGAAATTTGCAAAAACAGACGTTCTTCCTTGGCTTGTTGTAATTAGGGGTGTTGATTTGCACTATTTGATGTGATTGTCGTGATAAAGAAACTTGGATGCATGCAAGGCTTTCTGCTGTGTCCGAGCTATTCTGGGTGATTTCTTCTAGGATGAATCTTAATTACTGTTTGGTAAATGTAGATAGTTTGGTAATATTTGGTAAATATGTGTCATGTGTCATGTATCATGCATAATTTAACTTTGATGAATTAGTAGGTATCTTCCACTTGGTACAAACGGCACAAACTTCGTATGAATGGAACAAATCACAAAATGGTGGCGTCACTGCAGGAAATATTCAAAAATTGTTTTGTGCTACAATATAAGGCCACCTTAAAGTGCACCAAAATTGAATTTCGATTAAAATTCCAATTAATAATTCCATAATTTTGTAAGACAATGAATTTTAAAATGATTTCTTGTTAAAAAACCGTTTGCAGTTTTTTTATCTATGTTATTAATTCTTGGTTACTGGTACAAAAAACATGAAAAACGGTTCACAGAGCCCTCAAACGGAAAATCATCGCATCAGTTTACTGTAGATAGTTTGAGCAAGCTGAAAAACAAAATATAAGCTTACAGAGAACAAACTCAGAGCTGTTCGAAGTGTGCTGACTTATTTATCGGCCAATGTTGCAATAGAGAACTTCGTGGCACCGATAAATGAACGACAGCGGTGAACACAACCCAAAACCTATAATTGTCACCAATGCAGTCGCGGTACCCATCCCACCTCTCTTTAAAGCCTTCTGGTGCAGTGGAGTTACTTGTAGAAAGTGGAATACAACTGGTAATGCATTCCACAGCCTAACGTTACACCATCTTCCTGTACCAAAGCTGTCCACTTCTGTTCGCATGTACCTTTCTACTTGGTTGCTGAAATAGAATCAGAGTGCCTCACTGGCCACTACAAAATCCACGACGAGATTTGCGTTGATTCAGAAGAAACAACAGCCACCTCACCTATTCACTTTTTGGAAACATATCCTTGTGACTTAGCAATTCTCAACCACTTTTAAACTCCTCCGTCTGTTCGTCAGTTCGAAAGACGTGGCCAACGGATTCCTTGTCGAATACGCCCGTTTACTTTTAGCAGTCTACTCCTACTTTTCACTCACTCTCTCTGATCACATCTACATCGTCGTTTAAGTTAGTTTCCTTTGAACGGAAATGGTTGCCATTTTGATGGAGAGCACATAATGGAAAAAGGCTGCAATGCTTAAATGAATTCCCTTGGTTGGACAGTTGGAACTAGCTCACATGACTGAAGTGCTCCTCAATTTACTCAAACCTAACACACGTTGGTGATCATGAACTGGTCACCTGGGCATGAACATGACCAAGGATGCCCACTCAGTAAAACGTTCTAATTCGGAGACGCTCCTCTATTCACAAATTTCTATAAACGCTTCACGTGACCATTCATTTCATTGCTCAATGCACTGATGACTGATTAGTGTGATGTGTGTTTGCGGTCTTTCGGCTGATTGTCCTGCTTTTATTTTGCTTTTGCAGATTTTAACCAATGAAATCGAGGCACTCAAGCTATGTTTAATTAAACTTTGTATCTACACATATGTGAAACTAATAACTGAAGAAAATATTTGGCATCATTTATAGTCATTTTCAGGATTAAACATTAGCAGTGACACTGTTCAGTTGTCATTTTGCAAAAATTTCGTTAATGTTTAATCTGAAATGTTACTTTAATAAAAATGTTCACTTCTTGGCATTTAATTTTTAAAGTATAGTTTGCTACCTTATTAACCCCACCTAGTAAGATGCTTTTTTCATGTTAAAAGAACATGCAACAATGAGCTATTGTTTTATTTAAACGAATGATTTCATCTTTTCATTTTCTAAGTGCTTTCTTGCGTCATAAGTGCGCTTGGCATTATCCACATACCTTTTAATTACTTCTTATTACACGCTGAAAAATGATAAAATAACTGTGCTGTCCCTAGTCATTGATTTTAGGGTCCTAGAGGCAGATGAGGGCATCGTAAGATATGCAGCGGTCAAACGCAACGCGTCGGGGATTAGACGTTCACATTGCCCTAGACAAACAAATTAGTCGAGCCAACTACAGATAATCCTTTTAAGTAACGCCTTCTTTGCATGGTTTATTTTGCCTTTAAATTGTGCATGAATAAAGAATAGCACTCATTGGAGTAATCCTAATCTGCCAAACTGTCAGTGGTTGACTTATCCTAACCACAAGAAACTTTGGTTTTCGACGCTAAATTAAGGTGCTAGGTTGCTGGAAGTCACCAAATTGGCATTATTAACTGTTGTAACTGGAGGGTGATAAGAGACGGCTGAATGAACTGTTGGTCGTAATGTTTTAGCTTTAAATTCAGTAACGAAGCATGGTCAGGAGGCTGAAACTCTGAAGACCCAATTTACCGCATGTTAGGAAATTTTATAATTGTGCGTTCAGTGCTAATGTAACTTTGACAATAAAAGCCATGCCGTTGGATAAGAATTTCTGAAATGCGTGGAAAGTCCATTAAACCAGCTCGAAAAGGGTCAAAAACTTGCTAGGCTTAAACCAAAAAAAACCATTTCATTCTGGTACTTTTAGTTTCACTTTTGATCTCTAATACTATCCGGAGAAGATTTGCAATTAGTCTAATCGGCGTGGTTTACGTTTAATGGCATTTTTACACATTGTAGTCATTTATTCATGACACATCCCTAAGCCCTCTCTCGTGACCTTTTGCCTACGAAAATACAGTTTGGCCGAATAAATCCAACACGAGGCAATAAGCTGTCTTTACAATTTTGACTAAGATTTCACACAGCAATAAAGTTATGAACCGTTTATAGGAGTTTGCTAGCTTATTATATCGTGCCTCAAGGTCAAGAATTCGGTGCTGCTAACCAACCAAAATCGGGCCTCAAAGACGGTCTTTACAGAACATTGTTAGGTTGCTAGGCGATAATGCCATACACGTACAGGAAATGCAACAGGATATGGTGCATTGTTTTGTAATACAGTTCAGTTTTGGTTTTAAACCCAGCGTTCAACAAATTGTTGCACAGATTCGGGAGGAAATCTTTCTTTGTGCCACAAGAACGATGTCATTGGCCTTGAAGTTAACTTTTCTTTTGTAATGGCTTCAATATTGGAGTTGCAAGCTGACGACTGTCTGATATTTTTTCATTACTTGCATATTCACATTTCAAGTCACGTGGTATGCATTTTGTGTATTCTCAGTCAAATTAGCTCTTAATATGAGTGTCTGAAACAAAAAGTGCGTTAAATCATGCGTTGAAATTTGGCCAGGCCAAAGAAGCTTAACTAGAAACAAGGACTAATATTTGTTTTCTTCCAGCATTTTAATTCGGTTTTTTACTAAAATCAGAAATATATAAATGACATCTACAAATCTTTTTGCTTGCCCAACCGTACAGTTTTACCTAGCCAGAGATAAAGTAAGGAAAATAGAGTCGCGCAGGTACATGTCACCTCTGGTAAAATTAACGTTGGTTGGGATTCCCATTACACAGTTGTCTGATTCTTGTGCGAATTTAGAGTTACCATTAATTAGTAGATGCTTCATTCCACAAAAGTGTTTGCTTTGCGGTGGTGTCGACAAGTGTCCATTATAACACTTATCGTCCAGTCTGGTTCATGCTATCTCATTTACGTGCACAATTTTGTTAAAATGTTGAGGAATGAGTTTACGTATTTTAAACTCTAAAAGACAATGCCTGACTAGCAGCTCTAAATGCTAAATTTGCTTTTAATAATTCAGAACTATCGCGATGCTACTCTTGAATAAATGAGCAACATGCGGAAGTTCAGGGGTTATTACAAATCAAATTGCTGACAGTCAGCTTCGCGCCATCTTCTCAGAATTACAAAACATCAGATCTGTCCACCATGACTAGAAGCTACACTGGTCATTTTCACTGAGCGTTTGGTCCACAGTACTATTTTCCAAGTCCTGTAATGGTCAGGAGACAAAAGATTTTTCAAAAAAAAACAAACAGAAAAAATATATTTCGCTTAGTTGGTTGATGATTTGATGTCTGCACAAACATGTGGGCTTGTGCGAAGGAACAAACAGCATTGGTACTGGTTAGTCAATGCAGGAAGTCACCCTCAAATATAACTTTTAGGTTGCACTTAAGAACGAGGTATCTTTTGATGAAGGCGTTGTTCTTGGTGCATTGGTACTCGTCGTCCATGTTGTCAATGGCCTCAACCACGGTCTGGATTTTCTCTTCCAACTCCGAGTTGATGCGTTCCAGCTTTCGGATCTCCACAACAAGCTCCTCAGATGAGAGTCCTACAACCAAAACACAAGACTACAATACTCCAACTCAATCTTACAAGTTCTCTATTCGCAATGATTATAAATATCAGGTAAAAGAGGATTGAAATGAGCGTTGAAGTGGTTGTTTGGGCACATCAAGCCAAGCAATATGGATTACTCAGAGCCAATTGAATTTCATTAAGCACTGTTGAGTTTCTTTTTCCAACGGCCTAGAAAATTAGTACTTTCTGTGCAAATGTACTAAATTAAAACATTTATCAGAGGGGTAATTTAATTTTTAGGTAAATCTGCTAGAAATTACTTTAAAAAATAATATAATCCATTGTAAACACAAAAGGAAAAAGGCGTGATGAGGCGGCAGTGGTTAGAGGTAAGTAAACGTAGGCCAAATCCGTGAACTTATCGACATGAAAACTGATTTAATAGCCAACATAGATATTTGTTTACATTTTTCCATTTAAAAGTATTACAAAATACTTTAAAATGAGTTAAATTAAACGCCAAACTAGGCCATTAATGGTCCCTGTTTTTTGCGTCAGTGCAGATGGAATGACACCAAAGGCTCTGCGACATGAAAAGGAGGCAAAATTAGAGAAGAATTATGCGTCAAGACTAAAGTTTAATCCTGATAATGAATAGACATCGTAATGGCGATATGATCTATTTGCAAGCACCGCGTCATATTTCATTAGGTAAAACTGAACATTGTCTAAACGCCCCAATTTTGATGGCTAAACATTACAGGCGCAAAATTCAAACAAAGTTAGCCAGGACGATAAGCCGACAAGATGGAGGCGCAATTCATCTGATGGTGTGATGAAGTGGGCTTATCACACATTAGTGCATTAAAACAATAAAAGGAATTATAATTGGGGGCGTAAGGCAGATGTTATTTGTTAACAAAAAAGATGTATCGTAGACCCTTTGTGTTTTTCAGTGCCTTAAACCTGGTTTATAAATAAGCAAGCATTTTATTCGATTTCGTACCAAGCTGAAGTCATCATGGTCACAAAAGTGTATGGTTGTCAAAAAAAGTGAAATCGCACAAGAGTTGGGTGGATTAGTCCCAATTTCGCGGCCACGAGGTCTCATTCAAGCACCGAACCCTGCTTGAGTGAAGCGTTGTTCTACCAAAATGTTATTCATTTTCTTTCGGTAAAAATGACTTAACAGTAAATCAAGGCACGCCAAGAGATTGTGAGTGGGATTATACAATTCAAATTAAATGCGTTTGATTGGCCATGTTGCTTAAATTAATAGCAGACAGAGGGTTGTATGGGAGGCAGCGGGCTCGTGCTTAACTAGCACATTTTTTCTGACGCTTTTTCTCCTACTTGCTACAGAAAGATGCAGCTCAATCAGGAAGGCAATGTAAGGAATAGAATCTACTGGTGGTGACACTGGTTATTGCCGAACTTTCATCAAAAAAGTCAATTTTGCCAATTATTAATTTAAACTGCGCACAAAAGGTAGGTCTGAGATTTTCTGTTCTGTGTAAGCCATCATTCGGTACTCACGGAATGTTAAACTAGTCTATATACAAGTGTCCTGATGAATCGTTACCGATAAAAAAATTCCTTAATTTCGCATTTTTAGTGTGCTTACACATACAGTTTCAGCCATTATGTTACTGCCTTCACACAAACTAAGAAGTAATACCTGTTTTGCTTGTTTAATTTGAACCAAAAATGGAAATTTTGAAGCCAGGGCAAATGTCGAACATACATATTTTGTGGTAGGCCTCACAAGCCAAAAAGACTCGACTTTCAAACAATGCGGCTAAAATTTTGAAGCACCCCGCCTGATTGGCTTGCTTAAAGCCACTTTTTTTTGTCAGCGCCCTGAAACGCGGGTGAATAGCAGTGTCACGTGGTCGCACGTTTTCCCAGATTAAAAAAACTTCGCTGCCTCAGCTTTTTTCAATTATTAAACATGACACTTGTCAATTTCAGCCAAATTACACGGAATGACGCACTTTTGCCTTTTTTTGAAAACTTCGTAACATCAAGTATTTTTTTTTAATTTAAAACGAGTTTCATTTCAAAGATTTTTTTTGAGTTGGCCTACTTCGACTTTTTACTGGAAGCCGCAAAACACAATTTTTAAGAAAACCTTAGCAGCCGATGGAATTTGAGCGTAGTTTTACACAGCCTAGACCACAATTATTTCGGCACTGATCCCACCACTGAATGAGTTCTGCAATCTCTCCGCGAGCTTGAGCTGCTGCTTCGTATTTGTTCAGTTGGGTGTGAACAGACCAGCATTTTGACAGGTAACAAGCTCCTTCCACACTGCGGTTGAGGAATTTTTATCAACAAGATTTGCAGCCAAATTTGTGTGGGACCAGACTGCACCCAACACAGCAGAAGCCCAAAAAATTAGTGTGATTTTAAGGGCATTTTACCCTTCCTAACAGCCACAGATTTTTTTGCATTGCATATCTAGTTTTAGGAAAAACGAAATCAAGTACTCACGATCGCAGATTGTCTCGTGGCGCATCCGCATCTCCTTTAGCTTGACACTGCTCTGAAGAATGCTTCCGAAACTGCCAGTTTCGTCGTCAACCAAGGAGTAGCCATTCGTGAGGAGAAGAGAGGGGTTGGTGAGACGCAGGTGAAAGACGATTCGTTTGGTGATGGACTGGAGCTTGCGGTATCGCCTAACCGGATCCAAACTCTTCGATTCTATGTACTCTTGCATTAGTTTCTGCAGAAATTGGTAAATTCGTCGCCACTCCGCAGCAAGTGACTCGTACTCGCTGCATAATTGCATGAAGCGTGTTCGGTTGGGGTTTCCAAGTGCTGATTTGAGGGCTTCCGTTGGTCCTTGTGCCTTGAGGAGGTTCGACACACGTCGGAAGTTGCCGACACTTGGGGACGGCTTGCGGAAGCGATTCGCCGTGTGAAGTGTTCTTTCGAAGGAGCCATTTCTAGGGGCCAGTTCTGTTGACATCGGACTGGTGGTTGGAAGCACCGACTGACGTCGGTTCACGCAAACTGCGTTTGACATTTGACTCATTCCGCCTTTTCTTTCTTCTGCTGCTGCCTGCCGCTTCATGCATATATAGTTTATTCAACAACTACTGTAACCAATCAGATTCCAGCAGTGTATTTATTTTACGTAATCCCTCAGAATGCTTTCGACAGGTAGGGATGTGCGCGTGTCTGCAACTCGCCGAGGTTAAACTGAATATTGACAACCCAGAATTAAGTAAGATGGAAATTAGCTGCGGTGAATTTTACGAAGTCCTAAAATTTAACCATATCCAGACGTCACGCATTGCTGTTGCATTTAACGCTCAAATAATTTATAACTTTGTAGAAATGAAGCACTAAAATTAAGTTCATTAACGTCATAAAAAGGGCATGTAACCACTGTTGTACTTATTAATGAATATGTGGCTATAGAATACATATATTGAGTTCGGATTATGTATGGAAAAAAGGGATTGAAAAATGCTTTAGTGGCGCTACATTCCGAGCTGAAACGCATTGATTTTTGCAAATCCTGAAACACGGAAATTAGTTGTTAGCGGTTTTTAATTGGTGAGTAGCCAGGATGCCTTGCGGTAATTTTTTTTTCATAAAAAATCAGTGACTTCTTCAGTTTCAACAAAACCCTTGTGATTTTCAAGTTTACTGCATTCAGAAGTTACGTTATACATCTCCTGTTCAAATTCAACGCGGGTTAGTCATTTAAAACCACAAACCAAAAACCTTTAGTTGAAGTTCGCCTCATTTGTGTCTGCCTACTGATTATATCATTTCAGCTTCAAAGCTAAATACCGAAGCAATCCTTGCAACCATAAATATGACGATAAACATTCTTGAATTATCCAATGGCGCGACGGGTGAGTTGTCTAGTAGACGGTTGCCTCTGCCACACCCTATCTTCCACACGGGGGCCCCTGAGTGGCTTAAGACCGCATGTCCGTGACCTAAACAATCGGTGACCCCGACGTGAACCCTTGTACAAATTCAATACGCCAGAGGCCCCGGCATGGTTTATGGCTGCATGCCGGGAAAACGTTAAAATGGACCTCGTGAATGACCGAACATGTAACTGCTTGGTTACTGGCTTTATCGCGAGTGAACCCTGCACCCACCTACACACCGTCATCATTGAAACAAGAAGGTAAGGATTTTTATGCCCACTTACTGATGGTTAGGCAGTGGTGAAATCACGTTTTTTAATTTTTAAATTTTGTACTGGCTTTCGCTCCTCACAACGTATGTCCCGTGACTAATGTCCCAAGGTAATAACTGCGTAAAACATGCTGCATTCCAGCAAAAAAATATTCTTTTGAAGCAACAGAGATTCAAATGTCGTTTGGATAATTCTGACTCAAAAGATATGCTAGCTGATAGCTAGAGACGTTTTGAAAAAGTGGGACAAAAATGTAACCTGGCAACAATTCAGAATAAATCGTGAAAAGTAGAATTATGTACTGGAAACACCCTCATGATTTGACTATTTAAGAAGTGCCTGCTTGCATTATTAATTGCTTTTCAAACATATAGCTTAATAGCTAGCGACACGAGCCAGTTCGTTTTGATTTAAACCCTGTACCTTGACATGGAGTCTTTGTATTGCCTTTCATTGGCTTAAAGACCTTAGATAACACCATTTGCGTCATCCTTGAACCATCAACATTGAACGACAACCGAAAGTGCGACATTAAAACAATTCATTTTAAAAAAAGGCATGGATTATGAAATAACTTGCACCTTTGGATTATTTGCGGCTGCCTTTTAACATTTAGCAGATTTTTAATTCCTTCTTCGTGGACAATGCGTGGTTTCTTGTCTAGGAAAATCTAAAGGCAATTTAAGTCACCTTTCCACATGACCGAATTTTTACATTCAAAGTAAGTTAAAAAAAGAAATGCGACAGAAATGTAAGGGGGGGGGAAATGTCGAAAGATTACCCTTAGAACACGTGCCTGCTGAGTGTCACGTGGGTAAGCAGTGTCGTGTTAAAAGAAGATGGCCTTTTGTTTGACCGAATTTGAAAGTTAAAATGGGTGATTGAATCACAGTGCTACTTCGCAGGCGTTCTTTGGCAAAGTAGAAGAGGTAGATGCAGCATGCGGTGGTAGTAAAAATTACTTTCGTTGGCCAAGAATTTTGGGCCATTTAACAACGTAAAATGAATCCCGTTTACAATCTTTTCCTGCAATCCCACCACACGCCTAACACCACTTTTCAGATGCAACTTCAGCCTCTGTCAAATATTATCGTCTTTCACTTCTATGATTCCACTTTATTTTTCTTGCTATTGTGTTACTCTAATACGGTCTTCGTCTCCTGTTTTGACTTGATCCATGCATGATTTGCTTAGTTTACACTGAGGTTCAATTGCGTTCATGTTGCTTTCAGTACAAATATGCTATTAGCTTATCATTAATTTCTTCATACACAAAATCCCCCATGGGTGATGTGTGTTTCGTTAAGAGGTACGCCATGGACCAAATCGTTGTGGATACGGGAAGCTCACGTAAAGCAAATGTCTTCATTTAGACATAAATCGACACCTTAATCGATTTTTCACTGTCCAATGAGTAGAACTAACAAACAAACCAGGCTTTCAAATGCTTTCGCGTGGCGATTCCTTGATTCACTCCATTCTAATCCCAAATAAAATAACATGACTATAAAATAATCTGTTCCTTTTTAATGCGAAAATTACTCTTGAGCACAATTTTTTAATTTAGATAATCTTCTAAAGGCATCGTGACTCACGACGCACTTGAAATCTGTCTGTCAATTACAAGAAAAACAATACGAAACAGCGGCTGTCGACATATGCAATATTCCAGCATTACCTATCAGAGTATATTTAACATTTGGCGAATCGGTTTGCGCCATTGGTTAGCAACAATGTCTTCTTCAACGTCAACCATAAAAATTAGCAGGATGATCCCGTGGCACCGAACCACGATTGAGGGAGATATTCCTTGTGGTGTATGGACCTTAGCATCATTTCCAGGGTAGTTAGATAGTTACAATGTAAACTGCTGAGAGAAAGTGCGCAACTGCACAGCTAGTCAATTAGCAAGGATGTGTCGATATGGAAAAAGCTGATACAATCTTGGCGTCTCGATGTTGCTATCGGACAAAATGGTGATTGCTGTGTCAAAGTCACTCAAGATGGGGGATCATGTGTACAATAATGTCACCTTCAAATGAGTACGTATTAGCGAGATTATTGAATGAGCATTGGTGAGGAATGAATGGCAGTTTTGTGGCTGACGTTTGTCTGAAAGGATTCATCTCAACCTGTTTTGGTGTGTAGCCTTTTAATTTGCCTTTCAGTGGTCTCTGTTCACCTAACCTTGTAGATTATTCATCACTTTTCTTTAAATTCCGATCCGGTGGACGTGTATCAGCACTTCTCCTGCAAGCCTACTTATAATGCACAGGTCGCGTTCTTAGCAATTTCCAAGCACGACATAAGGTTGACTGCAAGCACACAAGATAAGTGCAGTTCCTTCTAACGCAGAAAACGCATGACTAAAGTCATGGGCAGATTGCATGCAAGTAGCACTTGACAATTCTAGAAACTGCGGTTCTTTGTTCAACTTTTGGCCAGATTTGACGCATTCCTCTTGTGTTTTCACAAATCTGAAGCCACCAGTTCTGTTAAAGTGTATTTCTTAGCTTCAAAATTACATTTTGACGTCAAGCAATAAGATAAGTTGAAAAAAAGGTCAGATCCAAAATATTTTAAGCAAACTCTTTCAGTATAACTGCCATACTAGATAAATTGACAAATTTAGCTCACAAAAAATAATCCGTAGACTACTCCATAACAGTGCTCTTCCACTATTAGTTAGCAGCTCGTTTGGATACAAGTGGCCGGACAATATCTTTCTAGCTACTGGCGATTTGGTTTGAAAAAGCGAATCAGCTTCTTGGGTTGGCATCATGGCCCTGGAAGCGAGGGGTTTAAAAACCAATTTCGCGATTACTTTAGTGAGAATTGACATATAGCATTTAAAAGACTACAACCGAAGTCAGAAATAATCTGCTTAAATTGCATTGACACTTATAGAAAGCGACCAACCAGAAGGAATAAGCAAAATTATGCAAATTGCGTCCTAAATCGAGGAAAGATTGTAGGCTTTTGTCTTGATTCTGGAGCATTTTGCAGATTCAAAACTTTTCAGCATAAACAAAATGAGAAAGGAGGTATCTTGCTTAAATAAGCAAAACTTGGAAGCATCCAAAGGCCAGTGTCGGATGCAAGTAAATTTTGCCTGAATTTGTGGAATACGAGTTCTTTTTGCAAAAAAAATTGCGTGATCTGTGAATTATAATATGATGACTACTGTTTGTACATCCGCCTTGCTTTGTGTCAGCAGCATGGCACTAAATCATTGTTTTCTGAAGGAATATGTACACAGGGGATCAACGGCTTTAATTCTGTCAACAATATACGGGAACGATGTTTTTCTGAGCGAATGGGCACACATGGGGCATATCATCTCGTCGGTATGATCAAAGACGGCCTTGTAAATGCTCAAAATGTTTTTCTTAACGATGTGAGCATTGCTATGCCTGTATTGTGAGCCGTAGTGACGCATTAAGCGTTGTGTACTCAGCTAGTGCCTCCTTGCCCTAGTTGCATTTCCTGCCACTTCAGCAGATTCTACCACACGAACCAGACTCTTGCACACGCACATTTCAAAGAGCACCAATCGTAAATCGGGCGGACAAGCCAGAAGCTGAAAGTAGTCACGTTTTTACAGAAACCATTTTTTCTACCTTTTGGAAGTAATCCCTACTACTAGATAAATTCCCACATTTTTACGACTTGGTGAAGGGCAAGTGCTGTGGTTTAGCCGACACGCAAATCATTTGAGCAGCACATTCCCTGTCCAAGATAAAGACTTGACTTCATGAAAATAAGCCTAACCATCTTAACTAAAGTCTAAATTACATGTCTACATGGGTTCATTGGCTTGCCGTTGCACACATGCTGTGGTTTTGCACTTTCTTTTAATTACAGTTATGCCAATATTTATTAATTAGTTGTCTTAGCTTGACGAACAACCGTCGTCTTGTTCGCCAGCGTTATTCTATTTTAAAGAAGCACATTACTGACTACATATATAGCTTTCATTGTTGGTCTACTGAAGACGTTCAAAGTAATCTGAATAATAGGTTTTTTTACGGAAATAGCGTGTCTTCGAGAACCGTATACAGTTAGACAGCCATTTAAACACTCAAAGTAGACCGGGCTCACTGATTGGGCTACTGTTTGTTAGATGACTCAAATGTGGTTATTGAGGTCGTCTGAGGTAATTTGAACGAAACGTCTACGGAGAGAAGTCTTTACTGTTGAAGCGTTGAAAAGGCGACAGGCATGCACGGATGTGTTCAAGATAAGAATCAATGTCCTAACCCCAGTCATGAACCTGCAAATCAACAGGAAGATGCAACTTAGAGCACTAAATACTCTATTCTAATCAGCCACTATTTATTGTATAGCAAATTCTACTGTTGCCTTGTGCTCTTTGATTTTGACGCACCGACGGTAAACTACTCAATTATTACCTGCTTGGTGATTATTCCACCGTGTTTACCTGCTCTCTACCATCATCAGTCGGTGGTTTCACAAAATCTCTGAATTGTAAAGTATGTCGCATTAATACGATATTACGAAGTGTACGACAAAGACGCGACCCACTCAACCGAGATGGTATTAGAAATGTGCCATTTAAAATCAGGTCTAAAGGTCATTCATGATGTGTAAAATGACACAAAACTGGCTTTGTAAATGCATGCGTTTTGCGATTGAAATGTTTGATTATTCCGCTAGAACATCTGTTCCTTCCATACAAAATTGGCATTTAAGGGGACATGGAGTGTGACTGGAAGGTAAATGGCATGTTTTCAAGTTTGGCACAGGCAGGTCAAGCATGCATCTTCTTTTCATATTTTAGCAAATCCAATTTGATACAAATGAAGACAAATTATGACACACGAATTTTAGGCAGCGCACACCGACTCTCTGATTGCTGATTGATGAGGCCCGGGTGAAGTGGTAAAAAAGGATTAAGCTGCAGCGCTGACACCTGCACAAGGGTTGAATAAGCAGACGGACGGCGTGGCTGACAGACACGACATGAAATATTGGTAGTGCTCAGGATAAATCGGCGACAGCGTTGAAAGAACGTGAATCAACGCGACTTTTTTCAAATTGTTGGAACTACTTTAGTGAGTGTTTCTAGATACTGGGCAAGTGCACATTGCAGTATTCTTAAAAGCAGATTCGACAAATCGGCTGTCACACAGCATTTAGATTCACATCGGCTAATGTTAACATGCATGGGGTATTTAACTGCTCTTTTTAACCATTGTGGCGACTTGTGAGGGCACAGACATATTGGACTACGCTGGATTCAGCTAATCCACTGTCCCTCTGTGTTCCGATGGCATGCGAGGAAGATAGGCAGTCAACTAGAAGAAGACATGAATGAGGAGCAGTACATAATGAGCGGCGTGGCCAGCGTGGTGAACTCGGATGGAAGGCGCTTGACTTGCGGCTCTGGCTTGTGATTGGTCAACAAAGCCTGTTCTGTTGTACCAGTCTTATTCATACTTGGGCTCGAGTATTCTACATCATACCGAACACGCAATCGAGTTATGTGTCCTCGACCTACTCAAAGTGGATCAAAATGGTAAAGAAAAGACCCCTTATTGGTGGGTTGAGGGTTGAAGCACAGTCACTTGTTGACTCTTTGAAGTAGTAATGTTACATTTGCCCATAACAGAGAGATCCACTCAAATAACCGGTACCCAAATCCCTTATCAGCAGCTTAAAACCAGACCTTCCCACGCTAATACAAGCCAGAAACAGCACTTGTGTAGAGAGAACTAGTCACCTCAACCAAAGTGCGAGTGAGTTGTAAGACACAGTGAGGTCAAGGTTGACCTTGACCCGATAAAAAGCGCAATAAAAGAGATGTTTGGGAATTAGTGTAAATAATGACCAAAAACGGCGACGAGCAATCCTGGGGAATCCTAGATCCTAGTGCACATACACGCACACAAGTAAACGATGATACTTGCAAGGTTCATTGTAAATATGATTTGAGTACGACTGCAGCATTAAATATAGAAATTTCTATATAGAAAGAAATCCAACTGCAAGACGAGTTGTGAAAAGTGCCTTTGGGGTTGTGTGTCTTAGGTAGCAAGAGCGTGCATCATACATCATTATTAACGTCTTTCCGACACGCTAGACCTATTGAGAAGGTGAGCTCTTACACGCATCTGTGTGTCGTCCCTGCGAAAAAATGCGGAAGAACACATCTAGCACGCACATGGAGGCTCGACCATGTGCCACAGAATCTTGTCCATCATTCTGCTAAGGTAGGGTCTGGTTGTCTTACAATCTTGCTTTATGCAAAAGAATCGTTTTCTTCGCAAAATATTTGATTCAGCAATGGCATTTTCTGCCAAAATGAAGCAGATTACGTGGCGCCAAATACATTGCATCATTCTGGAAGACTGGTATCGGAAGAGGAAGCGACCGACGTTGTTATGACACTTAGAGCCGTGAGCTCACTTGAGTCAGTAGGAACAGGATCTGAATCGAAGTGTGGTTCGATTACCACTTCCGACGAAGTTGAGGGGTGAATGCAGCAATTCCGGTCAAATTTTGCCTTAGGGGTTCTTTTAGGAGAGGTGGCGGTTGCAAGACATGTCACAGGTGAAGGAATTGAAGTGGATGGCGGTTGTGGATCTCTCGTTTTAGTTGATATTGACCGATCTGTCATTGCCTCTGTGGACGTGAGTAGGTGGGGGTTTTTCCCATGTAAACATATTAACAATGCAGAAATTTAGAGAAATAGTGGATGCGTTCTAAAACTCTGCGCAGCGTTCATTAGTCCTTTTCACAATCAAACCAATAGCAAAAGTGCTTTTCTACAAGACCTCAACCAGTGGAAATTGAGTGGACGGATTTATGGGATTTCAGATCGCTATCATTCAAGTACCGTAATTTCCCTCTTAATTATAGCACTTTGACCCACAGCAATAAGCATATTTTAATAGTATTACAATGTGTCATGATAGGGTAAAATATTGTCGCGTTGTTATGTGGTATTTAGGCACAGACTCCTAATGGTACACAGTCGACGTTTTGCCTCTAGCACGAAGAATGCCTACTAGACGGTAGCATTGACAGTACAGGCGTTTTGACTGCTCTAACCAAAGCTTCATACCATGCTAGAGTCAAATCGGAAGTGAGGTGTGTGTTGAGATGCGGCAGCCACATTTAAATGTCTAGGGATCTAACGACGCTGTGGCCTGACTAATGAGTTGCAACTGTGTGCCGGGCTGAGTGAATTGAGTTCACAGACATCAGCATGGCAGCCTGTCGGTGAGGGACACTTTAGAATGTATTTTAGTAACAGCCAACAACAATGGCTGATTTTGTTTCCGATGAAGAATTACAATTGTGTGGTTATATGAGCAGATGAATGAAAGTGCTTGACCATTCCGTTAGGTGATGTGTACTTCATAATTGAAAATGGCATTTTATTGAGCTCGCGGTGAGCAGTAGTAGATGTAGTGTGTGCCTTCAGTAAGGACATTGGCAGACAAAATATGCAGCTTATTTTAGGTTCTTTTGTGCAATTCTACTGTCAATTGTCGCAACACAAACATCAGGCAGTGCACAGCAACTTAGTTGAGACGGTTGAGGTTCTGACCCGCCTGCACAGGTACCTACGAAGTGACACAATAGACCGATGCTAACATCCACGCTGAAAAGCATCTGGAATTTCACAAATGGAAACTGCCATAGTCCATTACTAACCCGTGAATCTTGCACTAGCTTTGTCAGCAGCATTGAATTGAACACACCTAACACTGGCCTAGATAATTTCTGCATCAGGTAAACTGCTTATTTTTGCAATAAACCAGGACTAGGCTACTTCCACAATGCAGTCTGGAAACAGGTGGTTATTTGCATTTCTGCAATCAGGAGAATGCCCGTGTCTGTGCGTTTCTGTTTCTAATGCTAAACACGTTGTTGTGTGTGGACATCGATTATGGCGGCGGTGAATAGGTAACGTATGCAAGATGGATCGCAACAAAGCTCTCTGCGTTCAGGAGGCTGTCTTTGACCAATTTAATTTACTTTGGTTTCGTTTTCACTGCATTGACAGAATTACTGAGGGACATGTTGAATTTAGCAGTCACCAGATTATACTTTATTGATATAGACGTTTTTAAAGGCAGGACTTTATCTATGTTCTGTAGACTCTGAATACAGATCTTTTGAAAAAGTGAACACTTCCCGTTTAAAGCAATCATTAAAGAGGTTAAACACGTTGGAAAATGTAGGCAGCAGAGTCGCTGACTGCAAGAACTGGGATCAGGAACCAGCTAACTGCGTTGCAATTTGCAAAACCTACTTCAAAGTTCCCTTACCACAAACACTAATGCGGCCAAGTTCGTTCACTTGCCACATGCTTGGCCGTAACGCTAGAACCACTGGATTAAAATGAAACGTGTTATACAGAGGCAATGCGAGGAGGCATCACATACACAGCTGGCACAGCCTGCCAAGTTAATTGAACATGGCCTAATTGTGATAAAACTAAAGCGTATATTGTTCGCAGGCTTCTGACTGACAAAGTCCAGACGACCAGCTCACCGACCTCAAAACGAGTATAAAGATATCAAATAATATAGTTGTACCATTAATCCCAAATCCCAAGTGAAAACAGACAAAAAAGTCTTAGTCTAGTTTAGTAAACAGGTCTCATCTATTTCGAGGATCCAGCATTCCCCATGATGGTAAATGGTGCTTTAGCATTTCGTCATTGTTCACACAATTGGCTATGCACGCCACATGAGTGCGTGAGTTACCTACGGCACTCTGCTGACAGCTCCATCCCTGTTAGCTCGCCTTCATCCATTAGATCAAGTTCATCCTCTACGTATACAAGTGGCCACATTTGGACACATCACTCGGTCTTTGGCTGTGACACTAAA